>JAOVVB010233553.1:0-10135 GCA_028570985.1 Heterobranchus longifilis
ATCAATGAGAGTGGGGAAGACAGCATCTAAACATACCAGTTCACCTAATACTCTACGTCCATGAGTCCCCCAGATCTACTCCTTTATCTAAGGCAAATCTATTTATTAAAATGCTTGATTAAATAAATAGGTTTTTAGCTTGTACTTGTACACTGAGACTGTGTCTGAGTCCCGAACCCTGAATCCAGGGGTTATCCCTGACATAACCCCTCACCAAATGGCACTTCTCTGTATTGCCATTGGTCCAGGACATCCCTCAAACACAATATCCTCAAATAGCTCAGCGGGCACCAAGGGATGCAGCTGAGCTAGGTGGAGTGGGTGCAGTAACTGGCATGAGAAATAGAGCAGAGTTCTCAGGACACAAGACAGGGCTAACAAAGCTCCCAGAGCAAATCTCTGAGGTTACAGGACATGAATGTCAGAGCTATCAGGAAATAGACTAGTGCTCTCAGAATTTAGGACAGAGCTATCGGAGCTATCTGGAAACGAACTAGAGCTCTTAGGACACAGGACAGGGCTACCAAAGCTATTTGAGATATTAGAGCTAGCACTGTGCTGGAGGTCTAAGCCAGCTGAACACTGTACCAGGGGTGCAGCGCAGCATATGTCCATTTGTATTACGAGCTCCTATTCTTGCTGCTGGTAGCGTACAGCCCGTGCCGATGGTCTTTGAGGCCTATCCCTCATTGGTACTTGGTATAGGGATTCTCCTCACCCTGAATACTGCGACAGTCTGAACCCTTGGTTCCGATACTTTACCCTGAACGTTGTTGTGCTGCCGACCGAAGGGCTCATATTTTATTGCAAGCTGGGTGCCTGCCCAACTCTAGCTTGCTCAACTCTGCCAGTCTCCTTACCGCAGGGCACTATGCAGGATCTTTCTCCCACATGCTCCTTATCATTTCCGGCTTGACGCTGGATGGCATGCACTACGCCTCAATGTTGCTCTCCTATTCTGTCACCTAAGGTTGCAGCAGTCACAGTATGAACGCAGAAAGCATTCACAGCATTCACAGCATAAACCAAGACACCTGTGTACATAAATAGGAAGCACAAGAGAGTGAAACATAAATTAACTGATTAATGAAGTCCTGAGCATCAAAAGTTCAAAAATACCAGAGGTTATCCCTGACACCTAGATAGTGGTAATGTTCTATATCCTTCCCTTTCTCTCTTTGTTCCTGAGCTCTTCTGTATTCCTTATGTGGCAATACTTCCTATGGTTTGTCATACCGGATTGCTATAGAACATGTGAATGGCTCATGCTCTTTGATATTGTAAGAGTTAGATGTGACGCCTATGTATTTTGTATTCACTGAGGAAATGGCTGAGGACTTAAATACCCAGCTTTTTGTGAATAAACTAGGGAACATACTGACATCCTTTTGTGCATGTGTTTCTCCCAACTGTCTTATTCCAAGATAAATTTACTGGATAATCCAGTTACCTCTGATGTATATTTTAGCATTTGAATACACTCCAGAAGACTATGTAATGCTGTTCAGTGCCAATACATAAATATTATCTTATTAATTAGTTAATAGCAACATCTTAAATTCAGCAAAAATATTTTTTATATTGACAAAACAAAAGTAAACTATAGCATGACATCACAGTTTGGCTTTGATCCACTTGCAGGAGCTGCAATTTTATCCATTTTATTCAATCAAGCTTTGTGTCTAGAAAACCATATATGCTGGATGTATGCATGTATCAGTGTTCCCAGCAGAGATACTGTACATAATAATAATAATATTTAAAAAAAAATATATACTTAAACACAAATCACAACTTTGGGATTAAACATTCCATAATCTCAGTTTAGTATGACAGTAACAAACAAAAAGGCATGTGCTAAGCACTGACTATTTTCCAATATTTATAACCATATGGTGGAAACCAATAATTAATTAAGGTGGGTCTACACTTCCACTGATCCAATTTGAAAGTAATATCTGTCCTGGAGGGCTAAAAAGTTTTGGTCTATAGTACCCAATGAATTAAAACTTGTTGATTAAAAGTACTTAGCTTGTTTGCAAGCTCTTCTTGAGCTTAATCAGTTCTGACTTAACAGGGGAAAGCTGATGCCATTCAGTGGTCCCACTAAGCTGTTTGTTGTCCTTTCAGTGAAGATTGCACATTCTGAGTACAAATTAATACAAGATATATGTAAAAAAAAAAAAAAAAAAAGGCAATATATAAAGTAAAAGCTAATATTAAAGAAATAATAAATGGTAACAAGCAGTGACCAATAAGAATTGGTGCTAACTGCATTGGCTTTTATTTGTATATTTTAACCATCTTGGTACATAATAGGTAATTTATGTCTCTGGTTGAATGTTTATTTGGCCAAATTAGTATGTTTTGAATAAGCACTTCCTTTAGAAAATCATTTTTTAATTTAAAAGTTGTAAATGTTATAATTGAAATGAGCTCAATATTGAAACTCTACCCAGGATTATCAGCAAATTGAAAGGGCACTGCACCACCACTTCACATTCCAGTCAAGAGACTCTTGTTAGAATTTGTCAAGGTTAAATGTGGAGCATTTAAAAGTTTTTAGAACTTGGCAAGGAAAAGCCTGGGAGTCAAATAATTCTGAAAGTCAAGAGCAAATTCAACATTGCCATTAATCATGCATAAAATAAAAATGGAACATCATTTAGCAGCTGTTCCCTAAACTAATCCGTTTCTGGGGTCACTGAATTTACCACAAGTGTGCTTTTAAAACCTTTAATCAGGTTTCAGGCGATGCGTATTTAAATTCACAACCTCTTTGTGTCTATAAGAGAACTATCTAAGTGTGCTACTGCATGAGGGCTTTTTTTTTTCGGTCAGCTCATGTAAGACCCCAATCTTAAGGTCTCAATTAGTAATAGCTTCAAATCCCCACACTCAGAGAGAGCGAGAGAGTGCAACAGCACTGCACCCTAGAGAAACACAGCCATTATTATCCACTTTCCAATCTTTTAAGTGACCAGTTTGAGAAAAGGAACTGTGCTGATGTGTCTGCCCTTACTTAACAAAATTGATTTATAAAGAAATAGGCAGTGCTAAGGACTGTAGGAAACTTAATACAGCAGATAAAAGATGTCTTTCATCTTGCTTACTTTCTTTCAATATCAGCAGATATCAAGGTGTGTCATCAGCAAAGAACTGGCAGAAACTAATAGGATGCAGGTATGTCTATTGTCTGGAGAACTCTGGTCAGAAGTGATCTTTATGGAAAATAACATCCCAAAAGGACCAGATAACATCTCCGGTCGAGTCCTCAGACCCTGCATAGGCCAGCTAGCAGCTGAGTCCACAGTAATATTCAACCTCTCCTCCTTATCTCAATCTTTAATCCCCACATGTTTACAGAGATGTTGAAGATGTCAGTAAGACCATGCCAGCCATTCTCTGAGCACTGCCAAGGATATTGTCTGGTGTGATATTGTGATTTACTGGCTCAGGACTACACAGTGCTTTCCCCACATAATAATAATAATAATAATATTAAATTGTCATACGTACCTTATAGCACAGTGAAATAACTAGGATATGTATATATTTTTTTTACATATCCTAGTTAGGAAGCTGTGGTCAAAGCACAGGGTCAGCCAGGTTATAGTGCTCCTGGAGCAGATGGGGTTAAGGGCCTTTTTCAAGGGCTCAACAGTAGCAACCCCAACCTTCCCCAAGGGCTCGAACCCCAACCTTCCAATCAATAACCCACAGCCTTAACTTTAGCCACCACTGCCCCTATCAATGGTGTTGAGCCCCCACTGCCCCTATTAATGGTGTTGGAAGGAGGGGTGGTCTTCATCATCGTCACGTCATTTTGCCCTTCGAACTGAGCATAGAAGGTGTTCAGCTCATCTGAAAGGGAGCCATCACTGTCCCAGACAGGTGATGTCACATAGTTAGTGATACATGGTGCATGTGGCATGGCATAAGTCACCACTGTCTCTGAAGTGGTTGTGGATTCTCTGGATGTGTGCTTTACCTCTTTGATGGCCTGATGCAGTTTAGCCTGTGCTGGCCACCTTGTCTCCCACTCTCTTACTCTTATGAAGTTCCGCGAACATTCACTGAGGCGAACAAAATACGGAACTAGCTCACGTGTATTGTACAAAAAATAGACAATAATGTCCACCAGATACTAATATTAACAATAGTATACAATATATTCAGTGTGTAAGAGATTGCATAAAATGTCCAAAGTCTGGTATATTGTTACAATGAATCAATCCGGGAACACACTGATATAAAATGGCTGTTTTGTATAGATGTACCAGTGGTGAATAATTCTAATTTTGGAAAATCCTCAACAAAACAGTGAAAAACAACTCTGAGACAAAATACCCGGGATTCCCCTCGTGATTTAAAGGCACAGTCTTGTATAATGCACAACCAAAAGACAACACTGTTACATTGCACATGTGTGAGGCATGTTTAAAAAGACTTACTTGCTAATATATCTGTGCTGGAATATAGTCATCGCTCACCATTCTCTCGTCGTCTGGGACCTATAAAAAGGTCACGCCACACTCGACTAGTGAGTAGATAATTTCTAACTCAAACTTACATGTGTCTGCAGACTCCACACACTCTGACTCTGGTTTAGCCAAGAAGGAAGCTGCCTGCCTCGCACTCTCGCATTCACTCTTGTTTCTGCCTGTCCTTCGTAACCTGCTCTATGCTGCTCACCTCGTCATGACCCAGATACCCTCGACTGAGCTATACCCCGTGGACCTGCGCCCCTCACCTAGGCACCCCCGAAACCACTGTTCTGTTTCAGAGCACAATTACTCTATGACTGCATACGTTTAACCTAGCTGCTAAACGTTGTGCTTAATAAAGACTGTTTGCCCTTGTGGAATCTGGTTCCCATGTTTTCTCTCCGCATGTCAAATCCCTTATGTTAGTGGAAAATTCTGGCATGCTGACCAGAACTGGGACCACAAAGGATCCCAGAGGAATATCTAGGCTATCCCCTAGAGGCAAGCAGTCAAGAACAGGCACACCTGGAGCAGATTTCATAAAGTCTGCAGGTGACGGCAGCCAAGCTTTCGTGCCTTCAGCGGCTCAGAGCTCATGGGGCTCCCTGATCCGTGCATCTGTCAACAAAGCTGATGCTATATGACAACATAGAAACTGTCCTTTACATGTTTAAAAGGACAGTTAAACAGGAAGGATGGCCTCAACATGAGTGGAGCATTCTCATTCACTCCCTTTCCAAAAGGGAATGTAAAGCAGTAGGCATGAGACAGTCTGCGAACATGCAAGAGATGGTGGGTGTCTGGAAAACTGCGCTTGACAACACGCATTCATTGGGCCAAGGAAAAAGGCTTCACTCATTTTAAGAGACAATCCCCAAGTTAATTGCTGGTGGGAACAGGTGTTAGAAATAGAGGATGAAGCCAACAAGCCTCACCTCCTACTTCCTACAAAAAAAAAACATGGTCATATTATAATACATTAAGACAAGGTAAACCTTGCGATCTCTTGGTGGTCCCACAAGTGAAGGTGGACACAGTAATGCACCTAGCCTATTCTACTCCATTCTACACCTCCATAACATGGAGATGCACATCTGACAGCACTGTCCAAAATGGCAGCAAACAGACCTAACAAAGGCTGTCCAATCATTAGCATTCTGTTTGAGCGGATAGACATGAATATCGTCGGGCCACTCCCAAAATAAATGTGATGACATCTTGGTCATCACTGATTGTGCAAGGTGGTACCCTGAGGCTGTCCCTGTGTAAAGCCATTTCTGTCACGACACGCCAAGCCACAGCCCTGCCATCACTCTCCGCTCTCTGCACACCTGTCCGCTATCACTGATATTATCTCTCCTACCTATTTGAACCACGCTCTGACACCACCACTTCGCTAGATTATTGTGAGCCTTACTAGCCCAATATTCCAGCGTTTTTTCCTCATCTCTGTCTGCCTTATCTCGACCACATTTTGCTCTACTGACTACGCTTTCGCCTCTCATCTCGGACACTAGCATTCTTGGATTTTCCTGTTACCGACTAGGAGCTTGGATTAAGGACACTCTCTTGTCTCTCCGGCTTCGACCCCTACCTGTTCTGTGACCACGAGTAATTCTCATGCCTCACCGAACTCATGCTTCATTCACTAACCGGCTCAAGCTCCTTCAGCTCACATCGGATTTCATCACAGCGCTCTCCCTTCCCACGCCAGCTCTCCACACTTCTGCATCACCGCAAAGCTCACGTTGCACATGCCACCATTCATTTCAGGTTGCGTGACTCTCTGCACTTTCGCATTTCAGTAAGGCTTGCACCACACACGTTGCCCCTCGCCTCAGGTCTACTAGACATCAAGAAAGAAGCCTGAGAGGAGCAGCCGTCACCATATCGATCAGCTATTGAATACATTAAAGAATTGCCACAACACATTAACAAATTTCTCTCCATTGTAATACAGCACATGCACCTCAATCTGCTCCTACCCACAACCATTTCGAACCAATTGCTCAAACCACCCACACGCAGAATCACATATGCTGCTCTACCTGTAGCCCCTGTGTGTGGGAGAAGAGAGTTGGGGCTTGCTGATGCACCTGGGAAGGAACATAATCATCAGTTGCCATTCTCCCATTGCCAGCAGCCTACAAAAAGGCCACTTCACACTTCACTGGAGAGTAGATAATCTTTAAACTCACAAGCGTCGCCTCTTGTACTTTAATTCAGTCATCAGTAAATGCTCCAAAATTTACCTAAACAGCTATTTTTCATCTCACCCTGATCTGTTCAATTGTAAAAGTTACATCACATGTCCGGTGTACATTGTCACATGCATGCAGCAAGTATCCCAGGATGTCCGGAAACATCCTGCAAAAGCAGCAGCGATGCAGCTAGTATTGCTAAAAAAGAAAAAAACGTACAAATAAATGAGAGAATGTACCTAGACAATGTTTGTTGAACTTACGTAAATTGGACTTGCGAATGAGCTCTTGGAATGGAACTTCTTCATATGTAGGGGACTTACTGTATGCTGTAAATAAAGATATACTCTTTTACAGTTTAGACTAGACTGTTGTTTAGACTAGTAGCCTAAGCTATCGTACTACCTGGTAGTTCTGTTTCTGATTGCACAGATGAGCTCCATTGAATATACAATGTAAAGCATACAAATCCACTAAAGCTGTCCCCTTTTCCAACAGTGCCATCCAAAAACTGTAACTGCATCTAAGGAAATGAGTCTCACAGTGAAATGTCGTCTCTATGCCTTTAAATCGCGAGGGGAATCAGGGAAGCGAATTTCCCCATAAGAAAAAATGGAAATTCAGATGATTCATTCCACAAGCCAAAAATATTCATATAAAAATGATTTAAGAGAAAATATAAAGTAAAAATAAAACTTATTAACCTCCACTTTACCGTTGAAAAGAATCAGGCTGTGTGAGGAGAGGAGGTTATTGTGTAGGACTTTTACTCACTCACACACACACACACACACACACACTCGGATGTTGACTTTGAGTGAGGCATGTGCACTGAGACTGAGCATTGAAGATGATTTCACATAATCCCGCAGCGTGTGAGAGAGAAGAACCATTGGCCCAGATCTTTGGCGCGGCAGAAAAAGTGTATACTAACTGCTCATAGTGCAAACACCTCGCTAACTTGGTAACTAAGTTGCAAACTAAGTTACTTGCAATCCACGGTTTTACTGGTATGTGAAATGTAACAGTGTTGTCTCTTGACCTTTTAAATTACAAGGGGAATTCTGGACACCATTCCATCAGTTGTTTTCCACTTTCTTGGATTGTAACTGTTTTGTTGAGGATTTTTTTGAAATTGGGATTATTCACCATCAGGACAGCTTTCCAGGACAGCCATTTTCTATCATCGTGCTTCTGGACTGATTCACTGAAACCAGTGAGGCTGACTTATTTCTCCCACACAACCACATGCACGCACATACAATATACCGGCCTTTGGACATTTTATACATTCACTTACACTAAAAATAATGGTATTTGGTGCACTGCAGTGTCTAAAAATATTGGTATTTGGTGCACTGCAGTGTCTATTTTATTTATTTATTTTTTTTACAATACACGTGAGCTACTTCTGTAATTTGTTTGCATCTATGAATGATCCGTGAACTGTTTGTATCTGCAGAAAATCGTTACTCGAAATAAAGGTCGAAAACCACCTATATTAAACTCAAACGACAGAGTTAAACGATAAAGGGAATAGCATTGACTGGGCAATGAGATACTTGTAAACTAGACACAGAATTATGATTTAAAGTCATGAAATCGTAAACAGAGATGGCTTGATAAATGACTGGAGTAGAACACTGAACATGATTTCTGGAGGAGTACAAACCGAATTATTTTGTAGTAATTGTGTGAGGTTGAATCCAGGTGTAAATGATTAGTATGAATGTGTAAGAGTTCATAATGGCAGTTGAGTAATGGAGTCTCCTTACTAAAAAGTTCATTCAAGTGTGTTAACATTATACTTCTTGTTAACTAACCATGAGAAACTATGCTGTGAGTTTCCTTTTTATGTACTAATTAGAGATGTACTTAAGTAAACTTGGTTAAACTTGACCTAAAGAAATGTTTGAGTATACTCTGGCCTATATCTATATATACTTTGGCATAAACTTAAGTAAACTTAAAGTAAGTAGTATATGGGGTTATTAACCCACACAGAGAGAGAAACATATGGCTGATTTTATTGTCAATTCTTTGATGATGTGAAAGTATTGTAACAGACTTCATTTATACTGGCTAATAATACAAGTCATTACTATACACAAGTACATCTACAAGAAATTTAATATTGCGGAAATGTTTTTTGTGTGTAATTTAATTCATATGTTTATTACATGTAAAGTGTAATATTTCAAGCCTTTTTTATTTATTATTTTTTTAATGAGACATCAGAAGTGTCTTACATGGGGTGAGGGGTGGAAAAGAACAGTAATTGTTCAGTGTTCCAAAGTCCCCTTTTTAGATGAAGAGTGGAGAGGCACAGAATCCAAGGTGCTTGAAGTCCAGTGTAAAGTGGTTGCAATCAGTGTTGATTTGTGGTGCTTTGTCACCAGCTGGTGTTGGTCCACTGTGTTTCAAATCTAAAGTCATCTACCAGGTTAAAATATTTTTGTTGTTGTTGTTGTTATAATTATATTCATATGTGGCTCCTACATTCTATGATTTCAGTGTTTGTTTATTTTGTGCGTTGTCATATGGTTGACAGTGGCAGTGACACTTAAGTGCACTTATTAATGTGACGATGGGCCTATAGCCAGCGTCTGATGAGACGCACCTGCAGGTTATAAATAGGAGTGAGCCGGAAACATTCCTCAGATTCTTGTCTTCACCGACATTGTTCGCGTTTGCGTGTCAGCATAAAATACATTTAAAACACATTTAAAAGCAGATAAAAGCATAAAACTCACCAGAAATAATCGCGGAGTTTATAGCTAGATGTCCCCCTCCTTGTGAAAATTTCCTTTCGGAGGGCGATTCACATATTCTCTGCTATGAATGTTTGGGTGAGAGCCACGCTCTCGAAGGACTTAGAGGAGAGTTTGTGCACTGTGATGATCTTCCGATGAAGCTGCTTCGCGCGCTCCTTGCGTTCTTTAAGGAACCACGAGCCGCGCTGCACTCTTGTGGATCACAAGTTGATCTGGCCGAGGCACGAGAAACGGAGCCCCTCCTTTCTCTCGCCCTCTCCCCCGATCACGAAGTCTCTCTTTACACTTCACGAGCGCACTTCGGTGCTTCTCGTGGGTGTACGGAAGAGATTTGTTCTCCTGCTTCTGTAGAAAAAGAAGTAGCTACCTCAGAATGCTCCTCTAAAGATGATGGAGAGTATGAGGAGTTGCTTGAAGTTATAACACATTGATTGGAAACCACAGGAGCAATCTCACCCAAAACAATCAAAACTAGATGACAGATTTCTGTCGGGTGGCCAGGAGAGGGCGCCACAATGCCGCTCTCTCCCCTTTTTTGATGACCTCCATAACGAATTATCTCGTTCTTGGAATAAACCTTTCTCAGGCCGTATTTATCTATTCGAACATCGTTGATGCAAAAGCACGAGGTTATATGGTGATGCCCCAGATAGAAGAGACGCTTGCGGGCTAT
>JAOVVB010233554.1:0-10135 GCA_028570985.1 Heterobranchus longifilis
GTTTTGTCAGTCCAGAATCCAAAGATATTCAGTTTAATATGACATAAAACAGAGAAAAGCAGGACATTTCCATATTTGAGAGGCTGAAAAGAGCATTTTCTGCAATTTTTGCATGAAAAATTACTTTAACAATTAACCGATTATCAACATAATTGACGATTATTTTTCTGTTGATCGACTAATTGATTAGTTGACTAATCGTTGCAGCTCTATTAAAAGACACTAAGGAGTCGGCCTGTTTTTCGCTAGCCAAAATGAATTACAGATGCACCTTGCTAACCAAACCAGCTAGCTAGCGCTAGCATTAGCTGAGAGTTTAGCGTCCTCCTTCCCAGCTCCACCCTCTTGTCCAAATATGGTCACTTCTGGCTCCAAAAAAAAAACAAGATGGCGACGACCAAAATGCCAAACTCAAGGCTCCAGTTCTGTTATACAGTCTATGGTGAAAAGCCATTTCATTTGTTGTAGATTACATGATGTAACATAACACTACAAATGGCAGCTGACTTCCTGGGAGTTGTCCTATTAGTCATCTTACCCAATAACAGAAGAAAAATGTTGACCCCCAAATAACCTCTATGTCGAGCAGCATATCGGTTGGTTATGTGTCCATGCTAACATATGGGCATACCCTTAAATTACTTGTATGTAGTTATATGATCAATGTTGTCACCCATGATCACTTTCTGGTGTAAGTGAGAGATGACCAACAGAACAAAATCGTAAATTCTCGAAATGTTGCTTGTTTCCAATTAGCAACTTCGAGAGCTGGAGAAAAGCCAGAATGCCAGCAATGAGCCTAAGGACAAGAACAGAACAGCTGCTGCTGAGCTTCAATGGAAGTGTGTATTCTAAATAGTGGAAAATTATCTTCCCAATGGAACAAAAAAAAAAAGTTTTATAACCCATGATAATGAACACTGAAATATTAAGGCAGTAAGTCTCAAACTGTAAGACTAGACAACAACCCACCGAACTCCAGTGGGATCAAAGGCAAACACACTCTGCTCTTTATTTTCCATAAACTAATTAAGCAGAGGCCATTCACAGCTGATGCCATATACACCCCAATTAAAATCAAAAATGCCATCCCGGACATGATGCAGCTTGCCTATGGGTGACCTAGCTGTATAGATTCAAAACCTGCAAAGCTTCACAGTTACAATAATGAGACACCCTATCAGGCATGCAGGGTTGGCAAACATGCCTGACTACTGCATGTGCTGATTTAGACCATAAAAACCTCAAATTTCCATGGCAGAGCTATTACAACCCGCTGAGAGTCATTGCATCTTTGCACAACAGCCAAATCAACACTGAACTACCATCTCGATTAATACACTGTACTGTAGGGACCACGCTCTCTCTTTCTCCTGGCGTTATCAGCACATTAACATGTTTACACACACACACATTCTCATGTGAAGTACTCTCTTCTGTCTTTTCATTTCCATCTCTCAGTTTAAGATCAGCAACTTTAATGGACTTAATTGCTTTCAAGAGATTCTTAGTAAACACTGTTGATTAGTTGAAAATGTGTTAGTGGCATGAAAATGCAATGCCTATGAATACTCAAATGCACTTGACAGGATACATCATAACTGCACCAATAACTACAAGAGTACTCATAGAGCGCATACCTCCCCCAAAGCCATGCCCTATCTCACAATGTTAAGGGAAGTGAAAAATAAATGCTATATCCGCACCGTGATTCCAACGTGATCTCACAGGAAAGCGTATAAATAGCACATGACTTCCATGTGTCATGTCTATGCATTTTAAGCTTTTTGCGTGTCATTTAACGCCCTGTTCTGATTCCCAACTCATCACATACGGCAGATTCAGGAACCCATGACATCACTTCTACATGCTATACTATGACGCTTCACTACGGACACAGTTGATGTTTTGGATTCAAACAAAACGTATGTTTAGACAACAAAACTACTTGGTTAGGAAAATGTGGTTTGGGTTAAAATAAGGACGTTTGTTACATAAATTAACTGATGCATGTAAGTCCTGTGTTTGACCTATACACCACCACTCCCACCCGCTCACCCTAAACTGACTTTCTCAGTCGTTATACTACGTCACCTCACTGCTCTGAGCATTTAATGTTGCAGTGGATGGGTTTACAGTTGACTATGGCGTGAAATTACATGTGATAACATGTAAAATGACTTAACCAATTGCCGTGTTATTCATATGCCATTCGTGAGACCAGGCTGGTGATTTGGATCTGCTCCAAAATGTAATGGGTTCTTCCTTGGCCCATGCTACACCCTTCCACCAAGTTTCCTGACAATCAGTGTTTTTTCCGTAATTCTGCTGACAAACAAAACAAACCAAAAACGGAGGTAATGAAGCTTTATCAATGGAATTAAGGGTGTTTTTGAATGTCTGCATTTTTCTATAGCTGTGGTTCCTAAACCTGTAGCTCCCGTCCCACACATGTGTTACACAGTAACACTCTTTTGTTGCTCACCATTGACTAAGACTGACTGAATGTTTTATACTTAAAATCAAATCTACTTAACCATTCAAAAGACTGTTACTAGACCACAGCACCACTGCAATTTCAGGACATATAAAACTGTGTGTGCCTGTTTGCATGCTTACACTTGTGTGTACATGATGTGTGATCTTGTTGTGTGAGTGCATGAAAGCACTTTCCAGTGAGAGTGCTGGCTACAGTGTATTTCAGTCATGGCGATATTTGAGTGCATGCCTGTGTGGATGCATTTTTGTATTCAAGTGTTTACTTTGCTTCTTCTTGTTCCTTGTGCCTATTTATATATCAGCGTGAACATACTGTATGAGTATGGATGCCTGCTGTTTCCCTGTGCCTGAGACTGATTAATTTATCCACTGCACATTTCATTGTTTTATTGAATTTGGAACAACGTATTGCTGCATCCTAAATTCACTATAATTGTATTCTGGTTTATTAGTATTACTTTTTTATTGTGTTTTAAATTTAGCCGTAGTGCATTTTTGCTTCATGTAAAGCACTTTGAATTTGAATCTTTTTTTCTACCCTTTAGGCCACCACAGCTCCCTTGTTTTAAGATACTGTATGAATACAAATGACTTGCCTATTTTTACATGTTCAAATTGTACAAATACCTAATGTGTGAGCAATGCATCCATATGGAGGCTTAGATTCAAGATTGCGGGGAGGTGGAGAGTGTTTGAAGGCATGGGGACCAGTGTGGAGACATTTCAGGGATTTGAGAGAGGCTGAGTGTGGGATGGCAGCCTGGTCTCACCATATGAATAACATGCACATTTGTTAAGTCATTTTACGTGTTATCAAAATGCATTTTATGTCATGTATTCGCACCGGGCTTTCAACTGTAACGCCATCATTGTCCATATTAGACGGTCAGAGCAACTGTGCTAGAAGTGAGGTGATGTAGTATAAAGTCAGAGAAAGTCTGTTTAAGTTGAGAGGGAGGGGTGAAACAAACACATGACTTTCACCCAGGAGACCACTGTTCGTCTGTAGTGTGAAACCAAAAGTCAACGTTGGGTTATTTACGTTGAGTACATAGCTTACATACAGAAGTTAATTTACATAACAAACATCCTTATTTTAACCCAAACCACAATGTTTCCCTAAACTAACCAAGTCGTTTTGTTGCATAAACATAAGTTTTGCTTGAATTCACAACGTTAACCACACGTTTAAACCTTCGACCGCAGTGAAGCACCATAGTTCGGCATGTAAAAGTGACCACAGGCATTCTAGGCACATGCCTTAATATATCTTAAACATTATTTAATGTAGGTTACATGAAATAATGTAATGTGACTATACATTTTTAAATATTTAAAACATATCAAAACCTGATCTAAAACTGTATTTCTATGTTTATTTATTTACTTATTCATTTATTTATGTATTTTTTTATTTTTTTTTTACATACACAGCGTTAGCAGCAATGTGTGGTAAATAAATAAATATATGAAGTGTATAGTATACGGCCATATTTTTCACTCTAAATGTCTACTGACAAATTGCATATGAATACAAAAATATAGATAACCTAAAATAGCTACCTAACTAAATGAATGAGCACAATAATCATGTGGCAGTGACTTGTGCCACAAGTGACTTGATTGGTTCCTTAGACATATGATGTCATAAAACCTGTTTTTTTGAATCCAGAATTTTGAGACCGTTGTCGGCACACATTCTCAGCCGTGGTGTTGACTGCTCATTTCACTCATATGTCTTGTAGCAAATAAAAAAAACATACAGACATGTAAACATGGTTAAAAACTGGATTTTCACGAGAGGGGCTCTTTATGAAGAAAAATAAATGCACCCATGTGTTTTTTTGCATCTGCTTCCTATGTGTGCCAACTACCACACCCCCACCCCAACGTACCACGATGGGTGTGTCGCGGACAGTGTTTTCTGGTATGACCACGCTGTAGCTGTCTTTGTCCCACTGTGGAGGCTGGTTCTTCACGTTAGTGATGGTGACAGCCAGCTCCACTGAACTGCTCCTGTTCCCCCCGTCTGAAGCCACAATTTCCCTGGTGATGTAGGTCCTCTGTAGCAGAAAGAAAGTCCACACAGATAAAAAGAAAAGGAGAGAAGATCACTTGATGTTGTGTTCTTATGTTGCACAATCACACAGATTTCAGCAGGCAATCCATTTTCCACCGTTCTTGTCTCTGTCTTGCAGAGGCAAGCTGACTGTAGGCTGCATTTGTGTAAAAACAAACATAGTTTAAGATAATTGTATTGATTGAAGGGTATGGCCCACTGTGGAGCAGCCTTGAAAGACCAATTAGCTTTAGCCACTACAATCAGAGGAAAATATCTGATTAAGTAACTAAAGAAAAAGGACTTCACCAGGACTCTGTGCTCCCATTGTGGGTTAATTGGTGTAAGATGATTACATAAGTTCACTTTTGTTAAATTTTGTTCATGGCGTTCTGCTTTATGCACCATGCAATGAAGATTCTTTACACATTCTGCCCCTTTAAAGGGATAATTCAGATTTTGGGGAAGTGGGGTTGTATGAAGTACAGTAGATGGCAGTCAGCACGCCTCCAGTTTGGAGAAGCAGACAAGAGCCCCGACACGGAAGCTAAGCAATGTACTGCTGTGGGTGGGGTCAGCAGCTACACATATTTTAGCCACTTTAAAAAAAGCCCACCTAAAAAATCTATGTCAGTTTAAGTCTATGTTATATTTAGAATATATATCCACAGCTTTAACTGTCCGTCAGACAGCCCTGTTTAACTTTACACCGGGGAAACTGAATCCTTTATCTTTGCTCTTGTCAAAGCTTCCAGACTCCTTTGACAAAAACAGTAATTTTACCTCACAGAACACGGGAGTTGCTGCTCTACCGCTGCCTCGATCGGTTAGTTTGTTTGTTAGTTTTGTTAGTTCCTAACCCTTCCACAATAACTTTTTTGTAAAAATATGTTTCGCAGCTCCACAGCAGTACATTGCTTAGCTTCCATGACTGTCCTCCTGTCTGTTTCTCCAAACTTAGAGTGTGCTGGCAGCCGACCACTGTCAGTAATACACTGACTATGGACCATACTTGCCAACCTTGAGACCTCAAAAATAGGGAGGATTCTGAAACCACAGTGGGGGGGGGGGGCTTTCACAGACATTCCTGTATTTAAAGAATAAAAATACCTAAATAATTACTACCCTGCAACAGCGGAATTTATCGGAATTATCGCTTTAAAGGAGTTTTTAATTCATAAATCCATCATAAATCAAGATTTTTTTGTGCAGTTTTAAAATGTGATCTTTGCTGTTAGCAATTAACACAACTGAGATTGTCACATTGGCAAAGGCTGAAATAAGCATGTAGGTAGTGCCTGCTTGAGTATTATACTTCATGTAGTTGTACTCATTAGTGGAAAAGTTGTGGATGTGTCTCTCAGGCAAAAATACTGGCACGGTGCCGTGTGTTGGTGTAAGATGCAAAGTGCTGAGGATACAGACGTGTATTCCTCTTGGCACCGGAAGATGGTGAGTTGTTGCTTTTTGGGACTGAAGCATTGTGGCACTCATTTGAGGCACAGACTTGTTTTTATGCACAATGCTGTACGTGGCAATTTCCTCTATTGCTTGTTCATGTTCCCACCAAGATTGTTTTTCTTGCTGGTGGTGAAGGAAGGGGTTAGAGGCAATGAGATGAGGAAAATATCAGCAATGTTATTTCGCCTGATACCAAAGAAAAGGCAGTGAAGACATTACTGTATCATATATTCAGGCTGCCAGTCTGCCACTGGACTTCTGCCCCCACACTGTCAGCAATAAAGTGCTTGAATGCAAATATGCCTGCATTTCTGGCCATGAACTCAGAGAAGTAACATAGTGTTTTAGTTGCAATCTGAAGTTCATTGCTAGAATCTCATGAGTTCTTGAGTGAAATTCCGACATTACATAATTTCCTTGAAGTGCTGTTGTGCCATTTGGAGTGGCTCCATAAGCATGATTAGCCTTAAAGGGCATCCAAACATATTTGTAAAAAAAAAAAAAAAAAATCCAAAGAGATGAGGGATTGCATATCTTATTCATACAGTAGCTATTAGGGGTGTCACAACTCTCCAAATTCACGATTCAATTAGATTTCCAATTTTAAGGTCACAATTCAATTCAATTTTTAAATTAAACTTTTTTTTTCTAAGCACTGAAGAGTATGGCATTATTAGACTACACTAGGAGAAGTAGCAGTTCATCGTTAGAATCTCAAGAGTTCTTGAATGACATTAGGAAATTACATAATTTCCTTGAAGTGCTTTTGTAACATTTGGAGTGGCCCCATAATTGTGATTGGCCTTAAGGGCCATCCAATCATCTTTGTAAAAATAATCCAAACTGATTATTTGTACAGTTGCTGTTAGGGGTGTCACGATTGTCCAATTCACAGTTTGATTAGACTTTCAATTTTAAGGTCACAATTCAATTTCATTTTCAATTTAAACTTTTTTAAAACCCCATTGTTAGACTATGGAGTCTTGATTCTTGAAGATCAACACATTGTTGGTTTTATGTCCCAAATTACATTTTAAAATTCTTTAAAAAGATAGGCTCCATGGTATCATGGGTGATATAACTGTCATATGTTTGAGGAATGTGCCACACTTAAGGCCATATGGTCAAATTTAAATAGTTTATTTAAAATGTAATAACAATAACTTATTTCACCAGTCAATCGGGAACAAAAGAAAAGGCACTTCATGGTCGAAGGGGACTTCACAACAACAGCTTGAGTTCCTCAGAGTTTACGAGGTGCACCTGAATGCAACATGAAGTTCCTGTCGGAGCCTACGCGCTTTACTGTTCTTTGTTTACATAACTCACATTTTACTTCTTTACTTATGGTTTATTTCAAATACCTTGAAAATGTCAGAGGCACACAGGCTACAAGAATCTGATTGGTCAGCCAATATGAGCACCAGATATCAGTCATCACAGTAATTAAAAATAAAAGAAAAAAATAAATACTAGGGCTGTAGTCAACCAAAGAAAATCTTGGTGGACTTAAATTCTACTTACTCTTCAACCAATCGATTGGGCGGGGGTGCCATATATTTACCTTGTGGTATTTACATGTGTCATCATGTGTTCCTGATTGCTTACAATCAGCAGCAGAGTGACGAGGCACTGAGTGCAATTTGTGGTGCTTCTCAAGAAAGTCTTCAATTTGCCATCAATTTTACAAGTCTACACAGTTGCTTTCTCACCTAAAAAAATATCAGAAGTGAATTTAGTGAATAAGTACTGCAAGAGGCTTGGGCAATTTGCATATTTTTAAAAACATTTAACATTTACATTTAAGATTTAGATTTAACATTTACATTTAAGATTTACCATTTAACATTTAAGATTTAGATTTAACATTTATATTTAATATATTTTTTCAAGAAAAATAAATGTGACAAAATTCACAAATATTGCTGTAAATCTGATAAAAAGTGACTAAAGAAAAAACGTTTAAATGTTGTTTGGAGCTAAATGTGGCAAAATATTGCTGTTAATTTCAGTGCACTACTTTACAAACGGCACCCCATAAGCATGTGGCTGTGGTTAGCAGAAGGTTTAACTATTTGCAGGATTTTCTCTCCATCTCTGAGACGCTGAGGGCTTCACTTATACATAATTTTGTCCCTCTATATACTGCACTGTATTAGGGCTGTCAACGAATATTCTAAATTCAACTATATATTCAAATTGTAAAAACAAACAAATATTTGATCATGAAAATTAATTTCCGATTATGAAAATTAATATTATATTGTGAAAAAAGTAGAAGTGCTGTGTGCTTTGTGCGGCTAAGTTGCTGCTAATGCAGACCGGACATTTCCTGCTGCTGCACCTTCACAATAAAAGCATTTAACTAGTGGACCTTTATTATGAAGGAGTCACAGGAAATGCAATGTGATTGTCAGTGACAGCGGCTCAGTTGTAAATATTACAGGAGTAATGGAACAGTGAGGAGCAGAAACAGAGAGCTGTTAGATAAAGACCTGCAGTCGACAGGCTGCACACAAACTTCTCAGCGAGGTAATGTTGCTAACTCATGCAACATTTACTTTCACTTTCACAAACTCAGACGCCGTGTTCAGCATGAAAATCAGATCTCGGTTGCTCACAGAGTGACAGAAAAAGGCCAAGTATTGCCTGACTTCTTTATTAAAAAGACAGTTTGTTTAGCTGCTCCCAGTACTCTGACACCTGCAGTATTAAACCGTTTTTCCGTTACCACCGGTAAATAGAGTGTCGCCAAATCAACCAGGACTAATATCTTAAGGATGGCCATTACGTTTATTATTGTATGTTTATTTTGTAATGTATGTAGATCTTTTAAAAGACATGTTTATGTTGAAATAAATACACCTATACAAGTAGTTGTGTTTGATTTTTGCCTTTTATGGACGTAATGCACAAAAATAGATATTCTAATAGGTTCAAACCTCTGTGTTTAAAAAAAAAAAAGAATAATCGAACATCATTTCTTGCCAATTTTGACAGCCCTACACTGTATATAGATGGATGACAAAGTCTCTTATCTAACAGTTTAGCCTTGAATTAGCCACAGCCCATGTGGCTACATGTGGCTGCATATTGGACACTCAGCATTGTAGGCTACACAGTGTCATACATGCTATCATGATTTCTATCTCCAGCAGCTCATCTTTAAATGTTTTTTTTATCACACAATTAGCGTCATATACCATATACTGAGGTAAAATGGCAAGAGATAATGGAGGTTTGAAAAAATAGATACTGCCCATGACTAGTTTTAATTTACTAATCACAGACTTTAATATTTAGTTGAAACATGCTGCCCTGGATGAAGCCACGTATTTAGTTTGGATAAAGGTCCGATAAGCACAACATGTCCCATGCAAACTATTCATCACAAGCAGCTGAACGGAGGCAGTCTGGGAGGAACCTGAGGCACTGGAGAGGTGGTGTCGTATCCGTAATTCTTTAAACCCTGTTTATACACCTGAATAAAACACAATCTGAAGCAGCTGGTTCATGATCAATCAGGAGATTCATCACTGGATTTGATCAATAATTACTTTCATTTGGAGAGTAAAAACCTTGACAACTTGACAAAATAATCTTCACTTAATGTCCTCTTATTAGCTTTTTCTGTTGAAGGATGAAGGATAGGAGTGATTACCAGTGGGAAAGTAGAGCTTCTGCCACAGGGTGCACAAAGGCAAAGACAGAATACAATGTCTGGAAGTGCTTCTAGAGTTCAGGGAGAAACAGTTCAGTGCTGAACACACAAAGAACTACCAGACCATCTCAAAGCAAGAGGCAAAAATCTCCCAACTCAAGAAAAGTCTCGCAAAGTACGAGGCAGAGAAACAAAAATGCAACGCTCTGGAAGAGAAGTTCCAAAAATACCTGGCTGAGAAAGAACAAAGCTGGGAGATGAAATTCAGAGAGGTGGAGAAAGCGTCTTGTTAAGCAAGCAGAAACCCGAGGAGGAGAGACAGGCAGTGTTGGAGAAAATGAAAAACAAAATGCAGGAGAAGGAGGCGAAAAAGCAAGAGGAGAAAAAGAAAGCAAAAGAAGAGAAGGCAAAGAAAGAAAGGGAGGAGAAGAAGAAGGGTTGGTTGAGCTGGGTGC
>JAOVVB010233555.1:0-10135 GCA_028570985.1 Heterobranchus longifilis
TATTGGCATTGATGTATAGCCTAAATGGTTTGTAATATTCAGGTAATTTATTGTATATATATATATATATTTTTTTTTTTTTTCTCTCTCTTATAGTATGTAATGTAAATGTTTTAATAATACTCGTAGCAACTAGGTCATACTGCACTTTATGATTTGGTTACTACTGTATGTGTGGTCTTAGTCTGATAATAATCTGCCAGTGAAATTGAACTAAAGTGCCAAATGTGTAGAGACCTGACTACAGACTGATATCTCAGTAATATTTCCTCTAATATCAACCTAATTTCTTCACAAATGTTATGGTGTCCCTCTGAAATGTAGTGTAAAGGATAGAGTGATGCGGCGGCTCCTCTCCTCCCACCGCCTCCTCCCAGTCCGCCCAGTAGCGGACTCCGTCATTCCGCCTCCTCGTCCCTCACTTGTTGGATGTGTCCGTTTGAATTCCAGCGATTTCCTGGTGGTTGTTTGCGCTCTTTGAGTCCCGAGAAGACCGCTGCTGTGTGTGAAGGTTAACGCGTTTTTTTTTTACAGGTTACGTGCGCGTAAAAAGCGTTGTTCTCGTCCTTTTTTTACCTGTTTGTTTGCTCCGGTTTGCGTACCGCGACTATGCTCTGTTTTTCGGTGTCTGCTGCTCGTGGCTGTCTCTGCAGCCGTCCCTCTGACCTTTAGTCTGCTGGTCCCACAGCGGGAGTGTTGGGTTTTCCAGGCGGCTTTGTGCGCTCTGGACTCCGGCTCATCCTTGGAGAAGTTCCGCCGCAGTCCCATGCACAGCTCTGCTCTCCTCCTCCTCCTGCTCCTCCTGCTCCTCCTGCTGCTGCGATAAGGATGCTGGTGGCTTTACACGGTCAAACTCCACAGGATCAGCCTGAGTTGAACAAACGGACCATGTAACCAGATCAGGTAAGCGCAATGATTTAAAAAAGGGAGATGGGGGGGGTCACATTTTATGTTTGTTCTATATGAGTAATTGTCTCAAATGTCAGAGGTGGCAGATACTTCTCTGACTCGGACCCTTGATGTGAAGGAGTCGCCCTCATTCAGTTGCAGTGGTGAAAACATGTAAAGGTTCACATTGCCTAGCACAGAGATTTGTGACTTCAGTTGAATTAAACCTGAAATGTGCCTTTAAGGCTGCCAGAGGAGAGGAAGTGACAGTCGAGCAGCTCAGCAGGAGCTTGGGGTTTTGCCATTTTGCTGCTGCTGTGATCTTCTTTCACACTGGTTCCGTCTGGGATGGGTGGCCTGCTGCTGCTGCTGCTGCTGCTGGCATTCAGTTTAAAAAGAATGAATCGTTTCTAATTAAAAAAGATGAAGAGCAAAGTAAGGCAGTGACTGCCACGGCTATAGGTTGGTTACCCACTTGGGTCACCTGTATTTAAAGGTCCCAAATTATTCTCATTTTCAGGTTCATACTTGTATTTTGGGTTTCTACTACATGTTTACATTCTTTAATGTTCAAAAACACTTTATTTTTCTCATACTGTTTGCCTGAATATACCTGTATTCACCCTCTGTGTGAAATGCTCAGTTTTAGCACCTGTCTCTTTTACCCGCTCCCAAAAAAGGCCAGTCTGCTCTGATTGGTCAGTGTTTCTGGGGTCTTTCGCATCTGCGCTCTCGGCATCTCTGCACCGTCATTGCAGCCGGGGAATGACTGTAAAGAGACTAGTGGCACTTTCTATCTATATATATATAGTATAGTTGTGACATCACAACTTCATGGAAGTCCTGACAGCTCGTTTAAAGGCACAGTTTCTGAATACGGGCTGTGTGCATTCCTCCGTAGATTGAGCGTTTTGATACTTTCACAGTATTTATAGCACATAGACCTGTTTTATATAATCAAAAGAGATATGGGACCTTTTAAATAATCAATCATAAAGCATTTGGGACAGAAAGGTGAAGGTCCTCACACTGGCCACTGAGGCCACTCCCGTCGAAAATGTTTTGGTTGAAAGTGCTTCACTATATTATACACTGAATACATCTGGACTGCTTATATAAGATGTTAGATATGAAAAAAAAAAGAGGAACAATTATCATTAATGGGAACATAGTTACCAAACAAGCAGAGGCATCTTCCGGAAACTTCTTTATTTATATATGTATTTTTCAATAGTGCAATATAACATATTATACAAGAAGACATAGGGTAATTGGACAGTGTTAAAACATACAGACATTAAGATAAGTAAAAGTTCATACATGTATGTCATTTGAAATGCAGCCTTTCAGACGAGGAGAGGACAAATCTCCAGTCAATAATGATGTCATGTCACCCAGCTGCTACTGTTTCAATTATACAAATACTGTATATTGGTTACTTATATTTACTTGTTGGCTGTTAATCTATTTTATTATAGATGCAATAGATGAATTTTTTTTTTCTCTCTAATCCTGAATTTAGTTTTTTTGTAAATGAGCAATTGTTAGATTAAACAACATGTTTAAAACCTCTCTGATTGCTTGTAATGGTCCGTGAATTTGAACATGTGTGTGGCGGTGCCACGGCATCTGCTTGTCTCAAATAATAAAAATATGAAGAGTTAATTTGCAAAAACAGATAAAAGCCATTCTTAAAATGAATAAACCCACAACAGTTTCAATGATATTCCATTGAGTGCACAATAAAAAAACACGATTTAAGAAAATCTAAATATTTAAAGATATTTTATCAAAACAACACAATACTAGTTTCATTGATATTCCCTCGACTGGACATTTAAAAAAAAACAAAAAAAAACGGATATTGTTTTTTTGTAGATGGACCCTTCATATAAACAAAACCTTCACTGCCAAGTTAAATGTGCCTTCTCTCTGTGCACATGGCAGCTAAAGTATGTGAGGAGTATTGATCTTCCACATCAACAGCCAGCAGCAGGTGCTGCGCCGCTCTGACCCATTTCTCACAGAGGAAGCTACGGAAAAATACAGCTTGACTAAATAACTGTAGACCAGCCTCTCTATATCCTCCTGTCTCCACCTCCCCCCAAACACACACACACACACTTCTTAATTCCTCCACCTCCAGTGGCTGTGATACAACAGGAAGTGGGCTGATTTCCCAGAGGAGTCTGCAGTCAGGGCCTGTCACAACTAACACAGCAGCAACAGACAAAATGTATTTAATACACAGGTTGTATAATGCCGTACTGTGCCAACAGTTCAAAACACTGATGGAAATTACAACTAGTAGCTGTTAGCCACATTTAGTCTGCCCGTGCGAAGTTGTTCTGTAGCAGCCTCTCTGCCTGGCAAACTAAATATTTGATTGACCTCAGTTAATTTAAGAAACAGTTAACCCAAGCTGCCGGTGTTTTCATCTCAGTTGAAGAAATGCTGCCATGATTTCACCTTGTTTGGACCAATGAAACCTTTTCAAAAACCTGTTGGACAAATGTATTGTCTGTCTGCCAGTAGCAGCCTGCGTTGCATATTGGGGCCCAATTGGGCTACTTTGGTTATGTAGCGCTCCGAAAAATTTTGGTTTGGCTGCAAAATAACATTTTGGCTGCATGCTTTTCTTAACATTTGGCTGTTTTTTGAAAATATTGTGAAAACAATATTACCAAACAAGCTGTTAAATTCAGTAAACTCTGTTGTGTTCACTCATATTAGTGACTCATTTAATTAAATATTTGATTGACATGAGTTGTATTCAATCGTTAGGGAGGACCTATCTTGAAATCATCATCGCTGACATTGGTTCTGTGGTCCTTTATAAACCTATAGTTTTTAAATAGGTTGGATTTTGGTGTTTTTTGGCAGTATTTGGTCACTTTATTATGGTTGTGCTACGACGGCAGAGGTGCATTTCACAATTTGTGTATTTGGTTGTCTGACTGCAGTCTTTGTAGGTTGTGAAAGCTAATTTATCTAACATTTTATCTTTGGTTATTTGATGCAGATATGAAGCTTTGGGTGCTTGTGTTTTCTATTGTGCATGTAATGTTTTTATGGTTTTACACAGGTTTCTGGCAAGGTTATGATTTGTGCTGGGTTTATTGAATTGGGCAGGTTTTAAGTTGTGATTGGGCTGAGAACTGTCAGTCTGATCTGGCACCACTGATAGCAGCGGTATGTTGGTCACATACACCAGCCTGCAGATGTTCCCACTATGATCCTGCAATCCTAATCTCTGTCCTTATGCAGACACGGAGAACTGGCCTCATATAACAGTCTGTATTTTAAAAGTTTCATAGCCTTCATGGCTAAATGTTCCTCCAACATTTTGAAGTATGTGAGTCATGGTCGGGCAACTAAAAAATACATTAAAGAACCTCCAGTTGAAGAGCTGCATGGCTGGTCAAAATGAAATCATCTATCTAGGCCAACATGTACACAGGTATTTTGAAAACAAGGTTTTTCCTCCTTCATTCTAAAAAAAAATCCTATCCCCACAAGCACTGTTTTTTTTTTTTTAAAGTCTCTGTCCAAATGAAAATGCAAAAACATAATTGAAGCGCTGTCAAGAGAAACCAACAGGGGGTGATCTCACAAAGAAGATGTTGGCCAATCAGAAGCCTGAAAAAAGCCCACGACTCTGAGAGACCCATACTACCATACTATTTAGTATGTTCCAATACATAGTATGTCAAATGCAGTATGCCAAAAATACCAGGATGTCCTACTGAATCCGGTCACATTTTGCAGTCGGCAAGCCAGCGTGCTTTTCTGGCTATTCTGGCCCACAATCCTTTTCGCAGCGAGCAAGAGTGTCAAAGCTCAAGTTGCAATGTTATGACAAAGTAGTATGTCCCACTTGTCTGCATACTGCATGCAACAGTATGGAGTTTGTAAGGACAGCTGCAGTACATATAGGTTACTAAAAGTAAAAAGAAAAAGTATGCCATTTAGAATACACGTCAGTTTGCGTGTGGACGAAAGGCCAAAACGTGGAGAAAAATCTATGTTTAAAAAAAAAATAAAAAATACCTGTGTACTTTTGGACCATTTTTCCCATAATGTTGCATTATGTCCACACAAGATTGGCGCGAACATCTGAAGGTTAGTGGGCTTCACTTGCGACACAAATCATACTGTAATTAAAATAAGAGTCATCACAGACTCAGATCTGCTCGGGGTTGTGTGGAATTTAAATGAGCCACTTTTTAATTAAAGTAGAGACAGTGTTACTGTAGGACACGTCTCTCTCTCTCTCTCTCTCTCTCTCTCTCTCTCTCTCTCTCTCTCTCTCAGACTACTGTACTCTACCTTTGGTTGTAAAGTCATGTCTTGCTTCCTGCTGTTGACACTCCACTCAGTGTATTTTCTGGGACAACATGCATAGAAGAGTGTTTTTAAGATGTGGCAGGTGTGTGTGTGTGTGTGTGTGTGCGTGTGTTGGTTTGAGGTTGGGGTGGGGAGCTACCCAGGGAAAGTGTTTCCGTGTTTCAGGAGTGGTGTGTAAATTATTGAAAAGCCCTCAAGGTTTTTCTGGATGCCAGATCGGTATTTCTTGCCATACAGTCGTGAGTCGAGTGTACTGTAGTCACACTCTAAAGGTGAGACGAGCTGTGTCCAAACTGCTCTGCAGCGTTAGCAGGACATGAAACTTAACTCCAGCGTCTGCTTCCAGCTTCAGTCAGTCACAGCAGCTCGTCTAAAGGTCCACCATGACCAACCAGCCAGGATTGTAGAATCGATTTCAATTTCCAGGTGATGACTGGCGTCCAGGAGAAAAAGATACCTTACAGCCACTTTTACCTCGGGCTGGTCAATTCATTGATTTTTATTTTCAATTACAATTTTGGCTTCCAGCAGATTACAGATTAATTTCTAAATTAGCGCCCTTAGCAGTGGCAGGAAATACAACCCACAGGAGCGTTTTCCATCCTCATACCTAAACCTTTTTTTAAGCATGTGGTTAACATTGTGAAACAGTCACATTTTGCTTAGGTTTAGGCACAAATACTACTTGGTTAAGTTTAGAAAAAGGTTGTGGTTTGGGTTAAAAACAGTACATTTTTTACGTCAGTTCACTTCTGTGTGTACGTACATGGCGTAATTACACATATGATGCAGAACGTGGCAGAGTTCCCTTTGTTACGGAAAGTTAAAATAACTCGCCGTTTACTTTTATTTTCAAACGGGATATGAACATCGGTCTCCTGAGTCCAAGTTGTGTGTTTGTTTGATCCATCCACCACACGCCCACCATGAACGGCCATTCTTTGTTTAAATACTACGTTACATGACTTACTGCTTTGCTCCGGTCATAATTGCTATGACCAATAAATGTAAATATGTATTGTAATTTCTGCTTATACAAATGACCTATAGCAGGGACACTGAACTATCTTTCCCCAGGGGCCTCTTTTGCAAAATGACAGGAGGCCAGGGGCCAGTTAATAAACATACAATCAAAGTCGTAATCTTCTCTCTTCTTGGGAACGCTGCACTGAAGTACGTTTTGAATTGTGATGACACAGTTTTCACTGAATTGGCTGTTTTTAACCTTTTGACACTGCACAGACCTTTTGTGGGGGGTCCAGGTGATCCTCCACTTGCACTTTTTTTTAATAAACAAGCTCTATTTCGATGCTTTTTTACCCATTCTGGCACCTCATTTACATTCAACGTACAAAAAATAATTCTCAGTGTGAATCAATTTATTTTCACTGTGAATTACAAAAATGGTTGACGGGCCACCAGGCAACCTATCGTGGGCCAGGCCAGATTTGACCCCCAAAGTATCACTGACCTCGTGTCGTTTTTCTGCGGCGTCTCTTCCAAAGTCAGCGAGAAATCATGTTAAATAATCGTGATCTCAATATTGACCAAAATGATCGTGATTCTGATTTTTTGACAAGCCTATACTTTTACCCGTGGATGTGTTAAACAAAGAATGAGAAATGCACCCAGCACATACAAAAAGTCTCCCACTTCCTACTCTGCTGCACGTAACAATTCAACATTAGTGTTTCTCTGGCTGAGCCTGGCAGATTTCCATATGTGAATCACACCAAAACAATATGCTGGTATGTGTGGCTCTTGATGCAGCTTTAAACTATACTGGACATCAAACCTGTTAGTGAAAACTGAACTGGAGAAGAAAGGATTTGTTGAAAGCACTCTAACAGCTGCTAACGGGCCACAACATCGGCCGTCGCCAGCGTCAGGTGAGCCTGCGCAGGTGTTATTTGTTTTCATTTGCTCAGGTGGTGTGGATCACAGCTTGTGACTCTGTGTGGCGTTGTGCGAGCTGCTGTGTGGCGTTGTGCGAGCTGCTGTGTGGCGTTGTGCGAGCTGCTGTGTGAGCTGCTGTGTGGCGTTGTGCGAGCTGCTGTGTGAGCTGCTGTGTGGCGTTGTGCGAGCTGCTGTGTGGCGTTGTGCGAGCTGCTGTGTGGCGTTGTGCGAGCTGCTGTGTGGCGAGCGGATGTGAAGTGAGCGCAGCTCTGAAGCACAGCCAGGCTGGGTGAGGATGAGGCCAGTGAGAGGAAGGCTTGTTGGCAGAGCCGGAGGCCTCTGGAACAGAAATGCTGTTATCTGCTAACGTTGCTCTACTGCTGCTGGCTGCTGTGTCTGTGGTGACTCATCAAAAACACATACAGACATACACACGTATAGCGACACGTCCTGACTTAATCAGACTGACAAACATAAGTGTGCACGCTCAGAAAATGACACAATACTCTGACATTTACATGTTCAGTCACAGTTAGATACGGGCCTTTCCTTACAGCCGTATTCTTACAAAGACTCGTATGGACATTGATGAACACAAACACAAACCACATACACACTCTTTGTGTTTTGGTACTGGCAGCCAGAGTGACATTTCCTCTAAATCAACTTTGATTTCCATGTGATGGAGATTGATAATCAGATTATTGTACATAAAGGAATAAAAACTTTTAAGTTACCTTATTTTTCTCGCCTATACAGAGAAAACACTCTCCTCTCACTGTTCATGCACCTTGTTTTTGTCCTAAAACATGTTCTTTCATTAAGATTTCAGCCCTTTGTCGTCACTACCCACCAGCTCCCCAACTTTGTTTTATTCATCACTTTTTGAAATGTAGAACTTTTCATGTAGCAGCCTTCTTATGCAAGCATTGCTTGAAGCTTAAATCCAACATTTACACTTGCAATAAGCAGTTTTTCTGATTCTCTTACCCAGAGCGGGCTGCAATACACTCCCCAGATCACCAACATGCACATGCTGTGAATAGTAAGGAGGGAAAAAGTTTGGAGGTTACAGGACTCAGATGATATTCCTGTGACCTGAGGTGAACATGGAAGAAATATGTGCTGAAATATATATTCAGTATGAATAAAACATGTCACACAGCTGAGACTTAACGACTCTAATACTGCTGATGCCGAGACTTTCAACTGGAAATTATCATTTTCTTCATAATCTTATATGATCATATTCATCTTACCAGTTTTCACAGCCACACGTCTTATCTCATTTGACAACAAACATAACATGTTAACAACAAGCGTTGCATACATGACATGCAGTCTAGCACACATGCATCGAGCAGGTAGCTAAACATATATATTACACAAAATATATCACATTACTTCAGACCATGTAAACCTTTAATCTGCATGTATTTCCTTTGTCTTTTTACCCTCCATTACACACCCGCTATGGAGGGCATATTAATTTAATTTTTATTATTTTGGTTTTACAGCAAAAAAGTGTGAGGTACATTTTGTCCTACATACAGTTGAACGTGCATGCCTTCGCACCCTTTGACCATGATACACCCACGTACTTACCTATTTACATACTTCTGCATATATATATATATATATATATATATACACACACACATAGAATGTGATGCATCTCTGAAACAGATTGTCTTTAGATATACGCATACTCTGCACTTGCACAATTACACATAATCCCATTTGTATACGTATATGGACATGCACACATTAATACACATATTGCATAGGCATATCAGAAAGGTATCCATCACACATATCCATATATTTAAATAATACATCTAATTAATCTGCACATATTGCCTCAAGATGATAAGTCACATTGCTGTGCATGTAAAGGTACTGATGTCAAGATTAAATAGTTCTGGTATCTCTTTTCTATTCCCTCCTGCAAACGTTATGTTAGAAATTTAACTGTTTCCCAAGTCGTGTCTCTATTTCTTGACCCAAACCAATACACCAAACCAAAACAATAGCTGCTTGCTTTCCAGTTGTTGTTTTTTTTGTTTGGGTCAAAGAATGGAGACATACCACATGCAACAGGTTAATAGTTTACTCAGAACATGGATGTATGGACACGTCTTTCAAACCTCTGTGAGATTTGAAATGACCTCCTGAGTTTTTGTGATGTTTATTTTTTGGGTTATTGCAGTAACAAATATGAAATCACAGCCACAGCCTAACTAGAGAGATGAGAGGAGATCTGAGTCTGTTTGTCCTGGAAGCGTTTCTCCTTCTGTGTGTGTGCCAGGCTGTTAGCAGGATGGGACAGTGGATTCAGTTACCGTCCTGTCAGCTGAAGGTCATAGGTTCAGTGTTTTTTTGCACAGCCGTGAGTTGAAATGGCCTCGAGCAGCACTCTCAAATTCACACCAACTCATTCGTTGCAAGGCTGAGAGCAAAACGTGGTGTTCAAGCCGGTTTATTTCTAATTCATCCATTTTGACAGTTGTGGGGAAATGCTCGGAAGTTGACGAAGACTTCACTGGTAGTGTGAAGGCTTTACAGACTCGAGGCGGACGTGTTTTATATTTACAGGACAACCTCATATTTGACATCTTTCAGGATTGTAAACGTAAAAGTAGAAGTACAGTAAAGTTGGTTTGATCCTTATCAAAGCAGAAGCAGTGGAAGCTGCACTACTTTAGAATAACAGCTGTCATTAGTGTCATATGTTTTGTATAATAAAGGAATAGTTCACCGGCAAAATGTCCATTTGTATATTAATTACATTACGTTGAATTCTTGAAGAAAGGTTTGTTTTTGTCGCATGCCTCCACAGTGACCGAAAAATCCAAAAACTGACAAAAGTCTTGATGAACCTTTAACAACAGCAAAACTATATCAAAACATCTGTTTACAAACTCTCACACAACTCGTGCAGTATAATCCAAGTGTCATTTATCCAGTCGTATGCTCAGTACTTTCCAAACACATGCATTTTCGC
>JAOVVB010233556.1:0-10135 GCA_028570985.1 Heterobranchus longifilis
ATTGTTTACATCCAGACAGGCGCTGCAGGCACCCCCCTCATCTCCATCTCTCCATCGCCCTGTCTCTCGCTCTATCATTCCCTCTCTCTTTCGCTTTGTCTCCCTTTCTCCTGGATGGGGGTGACATGTGGGGCAACGCTGAAGCTCAGCGTGGTGCGTGTGTGTGCGTGTGTGCGTGTGTGTGTGTGTGTGTGGAGAGAGAGAGCTCTTGTAGCAAAATATACACTTGCACAATTGCTCCTGCACATACAAAAACACACACAGACACTACAGAGGCACCTCGCAATTAGCCTTTATCAACCTAATGAAGTAAATACCACAGTATAACGAAGCCTCTCATCAGGGCTTACTGTTTGACTAGAGAGACATGAATAAGGAGAGCCACTTAAAATTAGCCACCATGGACTTGTGTATGCAGATACTCTGATAGTAGAGCACAAAACATGGAGATAAAGGACACAATAGGTTGAGCACTGTCTTGCTTTAAGGACCATACCAGTATGTTGCCAGGTTTTAACCCCATATAACATGTATGTATGTAAATATATGTGCATGTAAATACAGGTATGTATTTAATGCAGTTATGCTACACAGTCTTAGATCTTTTAATGAATTTTTCCAGGTAGGGCTGTCCTCGATTAAAGAAATTCTTAGCCAACGACTAACACTCGTACGATTTTGCCCCATCTATTAGTTGATTTAATCGAAAAAAAAACTGAGTTTCTCCACAAAGATTAATGCAAAAGCACCACTTTAAATCTTGTGCTCATAAGCTTCTGGGAAATAAGTCTTTCAGCATGAAAAAAGCATAAAAAATGACTAATCGACTAAAGTCATCTAAGTTGACTCAGACCAAAACGACCCATTAGTCGACTAAGAGGGGGCGGCCATTTGTTTCCATTTATTTCCAACCATTAATAAAAGCAGTACAACACAAATGTAACTTTGCACACTCGATGTTCACTGTATTGGATTACACAACTCAAGCAGGGTTGCTGATGGATCTTTCTACAGTTCAGAAAATAATAAATGGAAGAAAAAAATATATATATTGAAATTTCTAAAACACAGCAGCATGGTTTCCAAGAAAGGTTAGCTGTGATGTAAAGTGTATGTCATTTAGAGTTGGGCTGAAGAAAATCAAATATCAGGATATTTCTTTTTACCAAATACCACAATATCAATATGGTATTGTAGCGTAGACTACTGGTGCTTTCAAATATTAACACAATGAGATTTGTGATACATAATTATCAGTAATGTGTATATAATGACTCAGTGGGTAAAAGACAAATAATAGAACAGTCTGGTAAGTTCAGAAAAGGACATCACTTTACTGTAATGTCGCCTTTAAAACCAGGAAAAGACAACACTTATGCCATATTACGATATCCAAAACCTAAGACGATATTTAGTCTCATATCCTGATATCGATATAATATTGATATGCCTTAATTTAGAGCTGAAAAAATGTGTTGATTAATCGTTTTGTTGATTGACAGAAAATTAACTGTCAACAATTTTGATAATTGTTTAGTCATGGATTTATCTTTAACGTAGAAAATGTCAAACATTTTCTGGTATCAGGCTCTCAAATGTGAGGCGGTGCTGTTTTTTCTCAGATGTACATAACTGTAAATTGAATATCTTCCATTCTTGGACTGTTAATTAGGGGAAAAATATTTGAAGACGTCACCACGGGCTTTAGAAACTTATCCTGGGCATGTTTCACTATTTTTTGACATTTCATGGACTAAACAATTTATCAAAAAGTATTGCTTTACTAATCGATAATGACAATATGTCCCGTTTGATCTAGTCTCATCCGTCATGTCTTGCTTCACTACTGAAAAAAAAAAAAGATAAAAGACAATAAGTGTTAGTTGCATCCCTAATGTCACTTGTAGTTTAAGGGCTGAAACGATGAAAAAGACTGGTATTAATTGTTAACCGTCAAGCAAATGCACTAACTCACAAAGCATGGTGTCACTGTGAGCTGGATGAAATGCTGCAGTGTATGTGCGTGTGTGCCTATGAGGCAGTGTCTGAGTTTTTGCGTGTGTACACTTGACTTTACATATTTAAGAGAAAAAGACAGAAATGTTAGGAGAAAAAAAAAATGCCACCCACACAAAGAGGGCATGCAAACACAAAGCCATGCGCATTCATACACACGTCACCGGCAATCAGCAATAAGGCGATCTTTAACCGCAGCCCGACTACATTACATTTTTGTGCACGGGTAAGTCTTCGCAGAACTACAGCAGATGATTTAACATTTAGTTAGGGAAACATGACACTCCAGCCCATTTAGTTTCACCCCACTTTGTAGCATGGCCAGATGCTTTTGATATGTGCATTTAATTTTCATACGGTTAACATCATAGCCGGTCTTTTGATCACAGAGCAATATCATACTGTACTGTAGCTCAGACAGTTGGGTGGATTTCACTTGCATATAAAAAAAAAAATACTTTAATAGTCAACACAAGTAAAAATCAGCAAACTGGCACAGAGAAAGAGAAACCGGCCACCGCTGCTTAAAACAGTAGTTCACTTAAAAGGTATTAAGAATTTTCTAAAGTTTCTTTAAAAAGGAGTTCAGGAGTCGAGACTATAAGTCCTTTTAAAACACGGAGCAGGTCCATATCTACTTACCTAGCAGTAAAAGGCAACTGTCAGAGTACTTACCTCCTCTGAGTAGTGATCTGAGGGAAGAGGGGGGTAGTCGCACTGTTCTATCTTCTTACAAAGGGAGTAAAGGTTCATCTTATCCCCATAGAACGGACTCTGCAGAGCTGCCATCTGAAATATAAAGATATGAGGAAACAGGGGAAGGGAGAGAAAGGACAAGAGGACAGGGTGTGAGTGAGCAAAGTAAAACCATGAAACACCAACATTTCAACAGGTGCTACACACAAGATGACAGTGTACAGTAAATGTTAAAAGTAGAACCTTGGGGCGCACTGGTGGTTCAGTGGTAGAGCGGTGCACCATATACAGAGGCTAAAGTCCGCACCGAGGCAGCCACAGGTTTGATTCCTGATCACGGTCCTTTGCTGCATGCAGGGTTCCTACGCATTTTCCATTTCAAAATTCCATACTTTTCCAGACTCAGATTTCCGGACTTCTCTGTAGTTTTCTCAGACCATATTTGACATCTGAGTACAAATAGCTTATGTTTATTATCTGGCCCCGCTCTCTCATGGTATGTGTCTACAGGGACGTTTTTTGGACGTGAGGGGTGCCGCAGCTTCCCAGCATTGGGCGCTTGATGGTCTGTATCCTGACACAGCAGTTTGGCTGATTGCACCTGATTGGACGAACGCTTTCACTCGAGCACTGTCTGCTCCAGGATTTCAAACCGGACCAACATAGCGGCTCGTTTGGAAAATGTTCTCTTATATTACAAAAATGGTTCATCAAGATGTGATTCTGTAAACATCTGAGGTGAGAAATAAGCCACGCAGTTGCTGAATCTGAATCTTCATTTTAGACCGACAACTGTTAAACATTTTTCGGGAGTTTCCAGAGGTGGTGAGTGGCGGTGGACGCCCCCTCGTTTGCACAATGTAACCTAGACCTCAACTTTATGCAAATGAGGAGCGGCCAACGCAACGCCCCGTCTCTCGCAACGCACTGTGGCGCTACCAGAATGCATTGCTACCAGAATGCATTGCACGGCTGTCACACAGCAGCAAACTTTTTGGCTCTGAACGCCATAAAAAACTAGAAAACAGAATAGGGGCAGTGGTCTGGAAACACAGATATGTTTCCATACTCTCTTTCCTTTTTTCCATAAATTACTAAAATGAAATTCCATACGTTTCCATACTGCGTAGGAACCCTGTGCATGTCATTCCCCCTCTATCACCCCTTTCCTGTCTACCTTCAGCTGTACCATCAATAAAGGCAAAAAGCAAAAAAACAAATCTTTATAAAAAAAAAAGAAAAAAAGTAGAACCTGTACAGTTCACTGCTATCGAGATATATAACTTATTGATTAAAGCAGGGCGTGAAAGACAAATAAAGACAACAACAAGTCGATACACTGTATGTCCAAAGTTTTGTGTACATATCAAATCAACACACACTTATTTATGTTTTTTGTAGTGGAATGAGCTGTGGTCTAAAATTCAAGTGAACCAAAACAACAACAAAAAAAAAAATCCACAAGAGCCTCTCTTAGCTTATGTGTTTTCCTCTAGTTTGCTAGCCCTTTCTGCTGCACTGCTTCGAAAACTTAAGAGATGTAGAGTTATATAGAGACAGAGGAGAGAGCGAGGAGAGGGGTGCAGGCATATGAGAGAGAGAATTTTTCAGTTTGCTGGAGCAGCGAGAAAACCGTATCCTCTGGAAAACAAATGCAAGCAAGCAGAGCAGAGGAGAGGCAGATGGGAATGGTAAGGAGGAGTGGGAAGGATAAGGAGACTTTTGCTGGGTGGAAATAGGTGAAGAATCCCTCCTGCCTGTCTAAGAATAGAAAATATAGCATGCCATTTCTGCCAGGGTTAGTGACTGACTCACTTCTTCTTGTTTAAATGTGCATGTGGAAGGTGAAGCCTGCAGCAGGCTTGCATAACAAGCACACTCAAATTCTTATTGTTTTTTCTGATTCAGTGCTTTCGAAATAAATACCGCGTTAGTCTTATGTGTTGGGCCAAATTGCTTAACTAATAATAAATAAACATGGTTGGAATAGCTGTCAGTGTTGACGATGACGAGGTGCTCGGAGATGTTGTTGACTTCATTTATGTACATAGTATTACATAGGAAGAGGTGGGCTGCAGTAAGTGTATAACTAACATGATATCTAGGGAGTTTTATTTATTAGGTATTTCTGGGCAAAAAGGCCTTGTCTTATGCAAAAGCTTGCACAGTTGAATATGTATGTGTGAAATCCATATTCCAATTTCATGCCCTGCACCTGTTTTAGGGCAGAGTGCATTTCTGAGCACCTTGAAATGTTGCTGTACATCTCAATTGCCGCATTTCCAAATTCCACTGCATGGTCGCTCTTTTTTTTGGTTTCCCATTAGCAAAAGTTGTGGATAGTACCTGGTACTTATTTTTCCAAGCGAGCTGATACTAAATACTAAGAGGTGGAGTTAAAGCACCGCAGACTGCTGATTGGTCAGAGAGAGTCACTAGTGTGACACGGGACATCGTGCACAAACCCGCCATTTACCGATAGCGATCACAATTTTTTTTATTCACTGGCCAAAAAATGGCATCCTGCAAAACTACAGCGTACAATAGACGTGATGCACACGTCATTAACGGCACGATTAACGTTGTGAAACGGGACTAATTCAGTAGGTTTACGCTACAAATATATGTTTATATACGGTTTAGACAACAAAACGACTTGGTATGGTTAATAAAAAAAAACACGGGGATCGGCATTCAAATCCCTACTTCCGTGTTCTGTTTTAAATACATGTGACGCTCACATGACACGGACTCAAACTCCGGTCTCCTGGGTGAAAGTCCTGTGTGTGATTGAGCCCCCCCCCCGTCGTCATTAATAGACAGTCACTGCTCATAGGTTTGTGTGTCTGTTTTCCTCTCAGCCTCTTTCTGCAGTTTTGTTTCAGTACCAGGGGACGCTTCAAACTTGAATCTGATCTTGATGAATGTTTCATCATCAGGAGCATCCTTTGTTATAAAAGGACAACATAAAGAAAACCACATCACAAGTTTGTCATTGTGCGTAGATGATTTTTTCTTTTCTTTTTTTACACATTATTAATTGTACTTTTTTTCCAGGGGTCTCCACAGTATTATAGGAGAATGTACAGTATGTGTTTGACAGCTTGTTAATTGGAAGTGTGAGAGACGATGAGAACAATGCGTCCACATATGGACATAAATGGATCCGTTCTGTGCAGAATACAGCAGCTGAGTGTGAATGTGCCACCTTACACAATATCAGGCACAATAGGAGCCCCAGGGATGACGTCTTTTTGGAGGCCAACCAGGTTCCCTCGACTAAAAGCCAATGGGGTTTTTCCAATTGGATTTTGGATCATTGCAGAAAAAAAGCTCTGTGGCAAACAAATACTTACACGCCTTGTTCAGCGAGATAAGTTTCACAAATGGACACCAACTTTATGATTTTAGAAGCGTAGATGCCTGCGCTGACGCCACTGCTAAGCTAACGTGATGATTAATCGACAACCTCTGTAGTCTCATTTCGCCATTTGTTAGCAACCGCCTTTTTAAAGATTTTGTTAAAGCTTCGAAATTCAAGAGCGGGGTATTTACCGACGTATTTTATGTCATAGAACAAAACGCTAAAATCTCTGAAGTTTGTGTTAACCACAGACCTTATAACACATTATAACACATTAAAAAAAAAAACATTGACTGGAACCGGAAGTGGTAAAATGCTAACTAATTTCCGGGTTTCAGAACTACAAACTTCAGCTCCTTAGAGAATAAATATTTAGGTCCGTAAAGGTAATAGAGGCAGAATAAAAGAAGCTGTCTTTTAGTTACAATGGGGACAGGCTATCCTGTGATATGAAGTATATCTACGCACAGGCATTAGGCCTCCTTACCACCAGGGGGCCCAGACAGAGGGGTAAAGAATACCAACTGCCGACATGATGAAAATATTCAAAATATATGTTAAACATTATTTAATGTGGGCTACATTAAATAATGTTTAACATATATTTTTAAATATTTAAAAAACATAAAAATTTAATTTAAAACTGTATTTTAATGTTCATATATTTATTCATTTATTATTTTTAAACAAAAGTATTAGCACCAATGTGCGGGAAATAAATAAATACATAAATAAATAAATAAATAAATAAAGTGAAATGTATAATATACGGCTATACTTTCCACTATAAAAAAATGGCAAACGTGTATGAATACCAAAATATAAATAGATAAGCTAAAATATATACCTAAGTAAATTAATGAACATAATAATCATATGGCAGTTACACAAGTTAGTCATTTTGTTTGTTTAACAAATATCTCCACAGCGCTGTGTCAGAGCTGGTATAAAACGCTCAGGCTTGTTTGTATTTCTTTTAACCAATCACAGTAGTTTTGGGCGGTGCTAAGCCCTGGATGCAGCAACAGTGCCTTTGCAAAATAGATAGTGGAGATAGAATGGGAGGAGAATGCCAGACATGTCATTGGCATGTCATTGGTACACATGGCATTATCCCTGCACGGTACATCCAGTAAGCCAGACCACCAAATATCAAAATGTGCGTGTCGGGGTGGCTCGAAAAATACAGTCTGCTTCGTGTAATCTATCCAATTAATCTGGTTTTACTGAGGTGATGTTTAAGCATTCCTTCACTGCCTTTGTCTGAGTTACAGACACAAACTCATTGGACCAATTAAAGCTACAGCTTGCAGAATACAATTAAAACTATTTGTCAATTGGTCAATGTCAATTGTCAACTTACCCATAAAGTCACGAGAGCTACTACAATGAAAGAAATCTTGCCAAGTGGAAAATTGCCTCCCTTTGTTGCATGTAGCTACACATGTAACCCTTTGACATCACCCCCAAAAAGTGCCACGCACATCACCGACTCGTAGGCGGCTTCTTCATTTCAGTCTTTCGCTGAAAAATGTGTCAAACACTGATGGTGCAGAGACAGAAAAGTTCTTGTTCCCTATCGGGCAGATTTTGACAGAGTCTCTGTCACAGTTTCCAGTGGGAAGTCAAGATGACGGCAGCAGAATCTCAGGGGGCCGTCTCTCCTCTGGACATACAATCAAACACTCACATTAATACAGTATATCCTCAGAAAAACACACGTGAACACTGAGCAAAGAGGATCTCCCTCTCTCTATCTCCCCTTGGACACCTCTCTCCCTCTGCTCCGACAATTACGACTGAGACTGGCACAGCAGGCGGTTGACAGTGATGAGCTGTGCGAGGAAATGTGTATTCCTGTGTGTGTCAGCAATGATGCACTTCCATTACGAACAAAGCCTCATATCTGTAACCTGAGATTTCACATTAGATTCTGCAGGGATTGAGCGACATACATTCAAATTATCAGTCCACTGTTTTTCTAAAACTGCCTGTTAGGTTACACTTTATGAGTGCCCTTTATAAATTGAAGACAACAGTGGCTTCAACAATATTAACTAAACAATTATAATTTACCTTTTTTCATTGTCTACAGCCACTCTCGTACATTTTCATTTTAAAACAGCATTTTTTTAAAACTAAAATGATCTCAGTCCACCGTATCAGCAATAATCTCCATCCATAATAAAAAGCATATCACATGACCATTCACGTACACTGGGCATGCACGTGCTGTAAACAGGAAGTAGATCATGGATGAATCATGGATGTAGAAGTTAAAAAGACAGAAAATACTTCAGAGGAAGAACAGCAATGGTGAAAAGTAAGACCAGAGATTTTTTTGCTTCGACCAACGAAGAAGTGGAGTATAAGGGGGTAAAGGCGGTGGAAAATATAGATTGAGAGTTGTTGCAAAGCAAATATGGTGACATATTAAGAGTGGTAGCGGGAGCATTATCCATCGGTGGCGTAATCCATGGCAATGGGAAAGGATTAGGGCTCCTGTCCATAATATAGCTTTGTCAGAAAAGCGCTGACAGGGCGCTGGGGGAGCGCCTCATCCCAGTGTCTCATCAAAAAAGCACTGGCTACATGTAGGTTTTGTTTCTATGACGACATTAACATTAGCTACCTAGCTAGCTTAATGCTACATAAACAGAGGGTTGACTACACAGCTAACAACGTGTACGGTGATAAAAGCACAACACTCAGTGTCTGGCCGATCTGCTCCCAAAAATAATAAATAATAATAAACTTTATTTATGTAGCACAAAACAAGTTTACAAAGTGCTTCACGGACATAAAAGCAAAAAACAAAAAAATTGGGTTTTCTGTCTTTGATGTGATAGTTTCCTGAAAAGGAGCGCCAGTGATGACACAGCGCCTTTCTGAAAAATTCTGAGATTTTCATCTAGAAGCGCTCGGAGCGGCCGCACAAAAAACTACGGAGCGTTTTGAAAAGCGCTTTTTCTCTAGGCAGCTGCAAACACTCTCTCCTCATTGGAAACAATTGAAAAAAGACACTGGCGCTCAGAAACAATGCTACATGGACAAAAGTCCTTACTCACACAAGAAGGATGACTAACTGCTAAGATTGAATGATGTGGGCGTCTGCGTCATCATTCCCAAAGGTCTTTGTTTCCGCCCGTCCAGACTAAAAGCCCGTTTTAGTTTTCAAATTAAAAGGGGCTCAGCAGCGTTTCCAAACATCTCCGTTTTAGAGGCTCGGAAACAGAGTAGTGTGGACACTAGGCGTAAACGTAGTTAAGCATTTTAAAATGAAAATGTATCAGTGTGGATGTAGCCTAAGCCTCATGCAATTAAATCAGCTAATTTACCTTTTTGATCCTATAAATATCTCATATCAGTCCAGAGAGGTCAGAAAACATTTAAAGATTTTCAGACATTTACCACTAAGGTCAACAGATATCTTGCACTTTTATTTCAGAAACTAATCACTTTCCAACAAACAAACTCTCAGAAAATTAGAGGGCAGTGCTGGGCAGACTCAGCTGGCTTTCTTTCAAAAGGGTATGAGTTGGTGTGCACAAAAAACACTGACTACTTTCAGTAAAAGTTCACTTCAACGACTTGGAAAGGAAAACACTCTTAATTGCTTTATAACAAATATATTTACACCTTTTACTACTGCATAACAGGTAGTGTGGGCATCTGTGGGTTTGTGTGTAAGGGGGCTGCATAGTGCTTCCCAAAACTACAAATTTCTCAGTAAGCGAGAGGAAAAAAAAAAGAGTGAGACAGAAACAGATGGAGAAAAAAGAAGAAAATCAGCCAGCTATAGACACCAGGAGGCAAAGGGTTAAACAAGACCCCATCGTATTTTCATGCATCTTCTGCTTTTGACAGATGAAAAATGTCAACTGTCCTGTTTGTATTTGGGAGTTTTTGCACTATTCATCTGCTTCATTAGTGCCTGCTGCTCCTAGCCCGACAGCTGCCGGCCCCCTGCTCTCAGCATGCGCACACACACACACACACACACACAAGCACACACACACACACACACACACACACACACACGCACACACTCACACACAC
>JAOVVB010233557.1:0-10135 GCA_028570985.1 Heterobranchus longifilis
TTAACAATTAATGATTATTTCAACGATTATTATTATTATTATTATCTTTCTGGTCTGTGGGTGACGAGAACGCGTAGGCTGCGCACTAGGGTATGCAAATGCATCAACACATCATCACGTCACTATATCGTTGATATCATGATATGACACTTTTTTTATCATGCAGAAATTTATACCGGTATTATCGCGAACGATATGATATGACAGAGCCCTAGTCGGTACCCTTAAAAGTACAGTTTGGTGCCCAACCCTACATCTCACACATGGCAACAACTGAACATTTACATATATATTGTATATCGCCATTCAGTCTAAAAATACAGACATATGATTTTTGGTCCATATAGCCCAGCCCTATACCGTGATAATGCGGATAACTGTGATAATTCTGGCCACTATAATGGTGATATGAAATTTTCATACTGTAACATCTTTAATCACAGTTGTTACGGTCTGCCTCGACGCAATGTGTAGTTACGCTACGCATCCACGCCGTACTTAGGGCGTAGATTAGGGCTGAACAATTAATCAAAATTTGATTGAAATCGCAATATGGCCGACTGCAATTTTAAAATCGCAGGAGGTGCAATACCATTCTAAATTGAATATTGTGGTGCTACAGAGGTGTACTGCCTTAGACATCATATTCTACAGACTTAAGAAAGAAATCTTTGTTTGGTACAGAGCCTCACAGAAATCACACCATGATCATTTTAATATGTTTTTCAATGAAAATGGAGGATAATGATGTAAAAATGACCATTCTCTCTAATAGCGCAAATCACATCGCAGTTACAATATCAGTCAAAATAATCGCAATTAGATATTTTTTTCAAAATAGATTCAGCGCAGAAGTATACACCGGCCTTAACGCAGAGCTAGTGCAGCATCTCAGCTGCATACAGCTTTCCTGGAATGACACAATGCAGCAGAGCTGAGTGAACTTTGCTCACACACACACACACACACACACACACACACACACACACACACACAGCCACATGGTCAGTTTGGCAGGGTGCGCTCAGTGCCTGGTCTAAGCTGTTTTCCTCTCTTTAAACTTGTCACCTCAGCAAGTAGAGCAGTACTGCAGCAGTTTTATGAAATACACAGTAAGGTCTATAGTGTAGCAGGCCCTTCAACTTAGTTTTGATCCGTATTTGGTAAGGGTGCCCCTGACAGTGTTTTGTTTTAGCTGACCTCTGCAACTGGATTTTGCAAAACTTCAATTACTCCCTTTTACTCAGCAAATCAGCCAAATTGCTTTTCCCGCACAGCTGCGAATAGATTAGATCATTCCGCATTATTTCTTTAATCGAAAGCAGCAAGAGTTGGTCAGCAAAATGCTTCTCCTGCATTTGGTTTTCTGCAACTATGTAGGGATGGGACAACAATGGATTTTATTGTGGATCGATAAAAATATTTGTTTCTTTAAAAAAAAAAAAAAAAAGTTGTAATGTTTCAAGAAAAAAACTGACAATTTTATGAGAAAAAAGTCGGAATGTTTACAGAAAAAGTCACATTTTCATGAGGAAAAAAAGGCATTGCATTGTTTTACGGAAAATATGAGCCTCTGTCACTCGTTATACCGTCACGTTACACTCATTCATTCTCTTCATTCATTATTTACAGGCTTTCTTCAAGGCAGTGATGACACACACAAAAAAGAAATCACACACAAACTGTCAAGTGCTAGAGCAGCTTGTAGCTTGTGTCTCTCCACAGGTCAGGTGCAGTATAAGCACAGAACTTTTCTCTGGCTAATGTGACTCTATAAAACATCACAGACACATCTCCATTTGGGACTGTAAACACTTTAAGCCTTGTTGTAAGAAATATGTTTGAGTATGTGAGCACACCAGAGGTTTGTTGAGGTAGAGACGCATACTGCACATGGTAAATTGTTTTGCCATTACTTTATTTAGGCTATTGTTCTTGACCTTAACAAGTTGAAACTGTTCCTGCAATAATAACCTTCAAGCATTTTCCCTTTTAAAGGAAAAGTATCCAAAATGTTTGCAGAAGTATTCAATAAGAAGCCCTTTCAATGGGAAGTTTTCAAGTGTTATATTTGCAGTTTTTTTGTGTGCCTGTGAATGTACTGGCATTATCAGGCTGCAGTATCCCAGTGCAACACCGGAGATGCTTTTGTGAAACCATCACAGAGAAGAATGTTAGAACCTTTTGAGTAATTTATCTCTGAATGTTGCAGCTTTTCTTCTAACCAGAGCTAGACCTAAAAATCGGTGGATATTAACTTACTGCAGTACTTAGGAGACAAAGACTAGATACTATGGTAGTTACGTGCATGCAATAAAACCTAAAAGATAGAAGTAACTTATCAAAACGGCTGTTCAACAAGTGTAAACTTGCCCGTGTGCCTATTCACCGTACACAGCTGTACACAGCCAAAGCTTGTTTATCAGGAAAAGAAGCTCTATAACTCCACTGTACATTTGCATTTTTTTTTTTTTTAGTTCCAACTGCTCCAACAATTCTCTAAAGACTGGTGGTGGCCCAAAGGCTACAGAAGCAAGCTTGTGACTAGGGATGTAAATCACAACTTTTATAAAAAATACAATATTATATTGATTCTTTGGAAAACGATACGATATTTGCTGATATCGCAAAGTCTGCCACGATACGATTTCGATTCGATTCAGGGGCCTGCGATCGACATGAGACGATACGATTACCATTTAACACAATCAATTACATTTATATCAACTCACAAAAAGCAACTAAAATATGACTTGACCATTTTATTACTGAGCTCTTCCAGACATTTAAATATAAAGTGTGAATTTCAAAATAAAGGTGCATCTTAAAGATGATGATATGTATCGATATTTTCACTTGGCATCGATGGTTTTGGATCGTTGATCCTCGAATCGATTTATCGATCCAGATCGATGTATCGTTACACCCCTGCCTCCCAGCAGCAGCTTTTTACACAGGCGAAGTATTAAAGGAAAACACTACCAGGGCTGACAGATATGAAGTGGTGATCGTGAAACAGGGAATGCCTTCTGCTGATGATGAATTTGTTAGATATTTGCACATTATATGTTAAATCCTCTGACGTGCAGAATATTTTACCTCCACAGAAAGTCAATGGAGGTGAGGGACAGCAAGAATCAAGAGAGTGCCGAGTGGTTGAGGAAGTACCAGATGAGGTCGCAGGCCATGAAGAAGACAGTCACACTCCATGCGAAGTTGCTGGACCCACACAGCAGCTTGAAAGAAGTGTGTAATGAGAAAGTACAGCACCATCGGTGAGTACTGGTCAAGTGAGTCTGTTCATTCTCCAATATTGCAACCTTTGCATTTCCCATAACATCACAGCAACCACACACGCCTGCCGCAGCAAAACTATAATCTTCTCTTACATGAAGGGAGGCCGACCAACAAAGGACGAGAGACTACATGAGGGAGTTACGGGATATGAAGGCACGAGTTAGCGAACGCCCTTATTTGTTCGAACAGGTGAAACAGGTGAGTGACGTAATAAGCTGAGGAGGTTACATCACACTGTAAATGACGTGCCTCCTCCAGAATAACTTTGAGGTTTTGTTTTTTTTTTTTAACTGGCAGAAAAATGCAAAGGCCCACGCAGAGCAGACATACAGGAACAAGCTGAAAAAAGCCGGTTTAAAGGAGCAATTTGTTGAAGAAAACGGAGAAAGAACATCCAGATCTGAGGAGGATACAGACGAGAACCGCAGCACCGAGGATGACATTCACAGCAGCAGGTATGCACTGTGAGAATTTTTAGTTTTGTTCATACACTATGTAATCCCAGTGTGTCCGGTAAAATTATGAATAGCACGGGTGCTGGAGAGCCAAGGACATCATGTGGTTTGGTCATATTACATTACATAATTTTCTGAGCTTTCCCTGCCGTCTTTAGTGAAGAAAGACCGATACTGTAGCCAAGTAAAAGTTCGATGTAATTACAATATAGCCATTTTCTAACCCAACATGTCTGATTTAGGGAAGAAAATGTAGACGACGGGGAGAAAATTGAAGATGTGGAAGAGAAGAGCGTGAAGTCCAAAGGGGAAGAAATGCCATGATCAAAAAGGTCCAGGCGGCACATAGTTTTTTATGGCCTCTCCGCTAGAAAACAACACTGTCCTCAAAAATGATTCATGTCACGGCTAGCTATCCGCACTGTGCATTTGATAGGTTAAGATGTGCAACTGCAAATTATGAAATGACAAAACATCTGGACTTTACAATCACAAATGTTAGGGAGTACAACTGGAAGAAAATACAAGTTTATAGAACTCAATGTGTTTATAAGTCATTAATATTTGATGTGTTTTGAGTATATTATAAAAATTTAAATGAAAGAAAAAGCTGCTTTTTATTTTTTGACAACAATTTTGCTAAGGAAAATGAACACTGTAATTTAGAGGATGATGAATACTTGGTTACCAGAATAAACTGTTCAAAAACAAAATGAGAACACCAGTTGAGACCACTGTGTCTGTAACATTAATTTGTGTTTTACCCACTCTAAATCTAGAATCTTCCAATAGAAAAAAAAAAAGATTATACTTATACCATGATAAATTTAACCTGTTTTTGCTCTTAGTTGTATTTTTTTAAATTTTTTTTAGCTTGGTTAAAAAAAGAAAGAATAAATGTATATTTTTTATTTGGACAGGTCCTCTAAGGACACCAAGTGTCTAGCATGGACCTTTCTCAGATGGCTGGGTTAAAGTTCCCAGTTATTTCTACAGCCACACTGCTACCTCAATAAACAGCCCTCTCTGTGCATCTGCATTCACACAGAGCAGTTCAGTGGACGGCTCCAAGCCCGTAGACCCACATCAAAAACACTTGTACACTGGCCTCCACTTGTGCTTAGACAGCTGACTGCCAGGAATCATAGAAATAATTCTTTACTAACAAACCACATGGGAATGTCTGAATATGTATATAATCATAATTAAAATGTAGTCATGGGGACCGGTACGTACCATATGGTTACTTTTTGTAGGCCACTGTGTCAAGCATCGAGGTTATTCGAGGCAATGTTTGAGTTCAGATCACAACATCGTTAAAATGAACTAATTCACCTTAAGGTAACACGTAAGGTCATTTGAGTTTGTGCTGCCAGACTGAAACAAAGACTGCAGTTCTTTGCATTTTAGTAGAATAGTGAAAGCAGCAGACGGCAGAACTGAGTACACTTTAATATCTGTTTTTTATCGCAAGTAATGTCGTTATCGCGATTCAACAACATTATCGCACATCACATATTGTCCTTATATGGTGCAGCTGTACTGGGTATTAAAATAAGTATATTATTAGGACTGGCAACCGAAAACCGAGAACCAATTAGAACCAATAGCAAATTTCCAAGAAAAAAATGACAACTGATTAGAACCGAATCCAACTAACTTTAAATTTACTTATTTAAATGAAGCAATAAAAGTCAAAGTAAGCTCTGAAAATGTTGTTTGTTTTCTAAACATTTGACCTCTTTTTTTTTTTTTTTACCTTATTGGAATCGAAACTGGGAATCGATAAGCAGAATTGAAACCAGAATCGATCCTATATATGATTCATTTAGCATAATTAAAAAGATAATAAAAGTAGAAAAGCCAAAATGTTGCCATATAGTACTTTTAGATGTAATAAATAATCCCTGAGGTCTCAAACATCACATGACAGCATCAAGGGCTCCATCCTGTCAGGTTGTCATGGAAACAGTTTATCCCTCCCCACTCTGCCTTGTAGTCCCTCAGGAGAACGCTGCGCACCTCTGATTCCCCCGCTGCACGGCTGAAAACAAAACCAATCTCTCCCGACCTGTTAATATCCGAGCGAGACGCCGGTGACATCTATTTAAACAAACTGCAGCGCCTCTGATGTGTGTGTGGAAGCTGAGAGAGGCAACAAACACATCTCATTTAGATTAATGAGAGGCTGAACGCTCGGCCACCGAATGTTTGAGGAGTGGCTCTACTTAGCAGATGAACAATATAATTTCACCAAGGTGGTGTGTTCAGGTCTTTTATTATTCCAGCCGCTGTAAGATATAAAAATTCCCACACATTTAATTCTGTAAATGCATGGGTTGCACATGTAGGCAGCTGAAGACACACCCTAGAATAGATGATATAGGCCTCAAATGGACTTCACTGTCACAATGTCAGCCAATTCATAGCCTCACATTTTCCTTGTCTGCTTTTTTCCCCTGCCATTTTCTAACTCTGCTGACATTTCAGATCCTCAAAGTTCAAACTATCTTTTTTGTCCCTTACAGGGACATTGGTTTGCAGCAGGATTCATACAAAAAAAACACAGAAACACTGATGGACAACAACAAACGACAGGACATAGTTTACACAGTGGTTCAATAGGAGGTTCGTTGTCGTCCAGGTCAAAGTACAAGTAAACAATTTAAGCAATTTGTGCCACTGAGCATTCTGTGCAAATGAGCCATCTACAGACAGCGGTTTAATATTATCTACCGTTAAACATGTGAATGGCAGCAGGGCGAAGGAAACATTATATCTCTTGGTCCTCATAATAGTGACTCTAAAACGACGACCTGCAGGTAACAGTTCAAAAGGAGGTGATCTTGGCTGCAAGAGGGAAGTAGCCTTCCTCAGCACCTACTTGTTATACAGGTCTGTAAGCTATATGCACCTCTATCCTGCAGTAACACCTGTGTCCCACTATTCCCCATCACCTGAACTCCCCATCCCAGTAGCTTACATATGGGCCCACTTCCATTCATTCCCTGCCAGATCTATTGTGCTTCACTGTCCAGCTGTTTCTGTTTCTGCCTGGATTTAGTCTTTTATGACCCCTCTGCTTTCCTTTTGGACTGCTCTCTAGCCTGTTCCTTTTTAAAAATGCATTCATTCATTCATCTTTATTTATTTGTATTAATTTATTTTTAAACTTTTGCCTGTGTTCAACCTCAAGTAAACTTAAATTTTTTATTTTACCGGCGTGGTCTCAGAGACGTCCCAAGACAATTGTGACTGCTTTAAAGAAATACAGACAAGCCAGAGCATTTTTCCCCTATCCCAGAATCATGAACTCATGCAGCCAGACCATACTTCAGCGCTGACACAGCGCCACAGAGATAGGTCTGGCAATGCAAGATGTCATGTTTTCTGGTCTAGGCAGCCCACATAAAACTGACTGGGTTGTCTTATTTCACAGTCTGTGGGTTGGTAGGCACTGCAGATACCCAAATATATGCGCTTTGAAAAAGTGAGTTTTTCATAACATGTCCCCTTTAAAACATCAGCAGTTGCACTGCACAAAATACTTCCGTTCTGGTTATTCTGGTAAACGTGCAAATGCCAAATCTTTTGTGCAGACAGTGCATGCCGTGCGTGCAGAGTTGTGTGCATGTATAGTCTCCGTATGTTTTAGTCTTCGGTTCACCTGCAGGAGGAGCTGTGGCTCGCTGCAGCCTCTCTGGAGCAGAAGAGAAAGATCCCTCTTTTTCTCCTTCAGTGGCATGAATAAATATCCCCAGTGCTGGAGAGAGAGCATATCAGGAGGCAAACGGGAAGGGGAGAGAGAGAGATAGCAGCCAGTGTGACAGATAAGAGCGTGGCAGAACTTGTCTCCCTGACTGCACCGTGGGGCTGGGGGAAAGAGAGAGCAAGTGCACCAGAGTGTCAGGCAAGGCTGCTGCCTACACACACACACACACACACACACACACGCACACACACAAACAAACACACACACACAGACAGACCCCTCAGCCCGGCTGCACCAGAAGAAGTTCAGAGAGAAGACTGACCTCAAGAAGGTACAGTATGTTTGTGCATCTCTAGCCGAGGAATCATATTATCTCCTGCAGCCGTGTCCCCCCTCTTTAGATCTGAAACTAACAAATCAGCTGTCTTACACTCACTTGATGCTACACTTTGTTTTCCAGGTGGGTTGGCGGACGTTTCGTCTGTGGATTAACTCCAAATATTATGGCTTTCCTCAGACTGAGCCCTCTTGTCCTGTAGAGGAGTCGTGTGTTTCCCCCTTTAGAAGAACTTGCCTCGTGTTTACAGTCCGAGGGAGGATGGAGAAGCTGTCAGGGAAAGACAAGGAGCTGATACGAGGCAGCTGGGAGAGCCTGGGCAAGAACAAAGTTCCTCATGGTGTCATCATGTTTTCCAGGTAATGCTTTACACAAATCAAATGGAATGAGACAGTAAAGTGACTTGTAAGTGAAGAAAACATTGTTATTCTGTGCTGTCATCCTTTCAGTAACATCAATTCTAATAACACTTTAACCAAAAGTAATAGTGTCTTGCTGTATTTTATGTTGTGACTTAATAGCTGTGGTGTATATGTGGATATGTAACACAGGTGTGGAGAGAGAATCAAGCTAGATCCCTCGCTGCACACTTTCACCACGCAGGGACCGGAAGCTTGACTTGTTGCTTGGCGACAGACTGCAATAATCCACAATTTACTTTGAGACAGCTGTCGCTAAATCAGAGACAAGCAGGAGAGATTTGTAGATGTATGATTTGTAGATTGGTTTTGTGTCTGTGTGGATGTTTGGCAACCCATGCCGTGTGTGTACACCGACCTATAGCATAGTGTGGTATTTGTCTGTGGTACAGACTGTTTGAGCTGGACCCGGCGCTCCTCACTCTTTTCCACTACACTACAAACTGTGGCTCCACACAAGACTGCCTCTCCAGCCCCGAGTTCCTGGAACATGTCACCAAGGTGAGCTCCGCAGTCACCACTAGTGGTGGGCGGACCGATTCTTCTCACAGAATCGGTTCCTTCGAGTTGATGCATATAAATGCATTCTGCCTTTTGAGTTTGGATTTGACTTTTTGCAAAATACGGCATCAGTTTCTCTGTGATACTCTGTTATAGTACATGCATGTTCGACAGCTAGTGCTGCCTGCTGCACAAAACTTCTTTTCAATGCATTACCAATCAAGTTTACATTAATACAGATAAAATATTCATTTTAATGCACTTGTATGTTGGTTAGCTATGTAAGCTATATTAGTTATTTATACCACCTGTCTTTTGTAGTTGTATTTTTCTCACTTTGTATATATACATGTTTTGTCTTGTTTTTCTTTGTTTTTCTAATTTCTATTTTCTGTCTGTCTGTTATGCACCATTACATCAAGACAAATTCCGCATATGTGAAAACTACTTGGCAATAAATCTCATTCTGATTCTGAATCTCAATACGATGTTACAGAAATGACTAGTTCGAGAGAGCAGTTCTTTCAATCTCGTTCAGTTTAACCCGCCGACTCTCGACTCCGAGTCCGATTCAATTTGTCCTCGCTCGTTCATTCAGTGCCGTTGCTGCACTATGTAACTTACTGCACAACAACAAAATGAGCAGCAGGAAGAGACGTGCAATTTGGAACCATTTTGAATGTATTTCATCCACAAAAGCACTCGGCACATTCGACGAGCTGACCCGGTACATAACGGACACTAAAAAGAGTCGTTCGTTCATTTTCGCCCATCACTAGTCTATACAGTATACAGTCTGAACTTGTGCACAGTTTTGAACACTCTCTCTCTCTGTCTGTGTGTATGATCTGTGCACGTGATCCCAGGTGATGCTTGTGATCGACGCAGCAGTCAGTCACCTGGACGACCTTCACTCCTTGGAGGACTTTCTGCTCAACCTTGGGAGGAAGCATCAGGCAGTGGGAGTCAACACGCAGTCATTTGCTGTAGGAACTTCAATTCTCTAGTACAACCTTCAGAAATAGGAGCGTCACGATTCATTTAGACTTTCGATTTTAAGGTCACGATTCAATTTTCCGATTTAAACATGTTCTTTTTCAGGAAGTGACGTCTATGCTATCAAGTCTTGGTTCGTAAAGATCAACAGATCACAGGTTTTACAGTATGCCCTGGCAACTGTCATTCATATTTTCAAATTCTTCATTAAGAAGATGGTATCAAGCGCCTGATTTTAGGGGGAATGTACCGCACTAAGGCCATATGGTCAAATCTAAAGAATTTATTTGAAATTGAAAATTCATGTTGATCGATTTTTGATTTAGAATTAAAATCGTGATGCAACTTCTAGCTCAGCCAGTAGAGCGTGCGCCCCATGTAGGCAGAGTCCTGCAGCGACCCGGGTTTGAATCCCTTT
>JAOVVB010233558.1:0-10134 GCA_028570985.1 Heterobranchus longifilis
GTTTAGGGCGGGAGGGAGGGAGGGGTAGTGGATGGATCAAACAAACACAGGATTTTGACCCAGGAGACTGGTGTACTTGTCCTGTTTGAAAATAAGCAAGTTATTTTAACTTTACGTAGTTTGGCTTACCGGGTGAACAGTGCCTGGATAAAGCCTTACGTCTTGCACGAAGACAGGAAGTCCGTGTTCCCGTTCTCAAACTCCCTTCGCTACGTAAACAACAACAACAGCCTCCGAGTTATCAACCTACACACTGAAAATGACAAGTTTTGAAGATTTGGATCGTGTAATAAGGCAGGCCTGCTACGTTCTTTCGGTGAATGACTTTAAAGATCTACAAAGAATATGTTTACATCATTTTTGTGTAGGTTTTTCCACCGTCACTGTGTCCGGGGCGTGGCACCACCCAAGATCATTGTGATTGGTTTAAGGAAATGCAAACAGGCCAGGGATTTTTTTTTTTTTCACGATCCAGAAGTGATAGTGCACTGGATCCAGACCTTCCTCCAGCAGTGCTTTGGTCTGGTTATGTGAGACATAACTTTAGGTAGGCTATACAAATAGAAATATGTCACATGTGTAATTACGTCATCTAGGTACGCATGGAAGGGAAGTAATGTAACAAATGTAGGCTACTTAACTGTTTTTAACCCAAACCACAATCTTTTTCTAAACCTAACCAAGTAGTTAGGTTTGCTGCAACCGTTTCACAACATGCTTAAAACAGAAGCCGTTATGTTCAGGCATGAGGACAGACACGCAGCTGTGGGTCGTATTTCCTGCCTCCACTAGGGGTGCTAGCTAACAGTTATATGGGTTGCTTGTTTGATTGAGTTGTGTGGGAAAACAGAGGTGTAAAGCCAAATTATCAATGTTTGAAGGTTATTGAAAGAGTATTAAGAGGGGTAGGACTTGACAAGTACTTATTCCTACTCCTTTTCAAACATGATATATTTATTTATATTACTTATTTATTGTGATTCTTGTTTTGTCTGTTTTTATTTTTTTCTTATTTTTATACTTTTGCTTGTATTTTTTAACATGTTCGAAATAAAAAGATCAATCAATGGGTCGTATTAGAGAGTAGGAACAAACAACATGTGGTCATATGGTTTGGAGAACTTGTTGGAAGATATTCAGATATTATCACAATAGACTGTAGACTATTTTTAATTGGTTACTTGGCGAAATGGCTAAATGGTTATTACTAATGTTTAATCAAAATTAATTCCATTCAATGAACTAATATGATATAACATTTTAATATGATATTTTATATTACAGCAATGTAATAAAATAAAAAGATAATAAAGACATTTATTTAAAAATATTTTTCTAAGTATATAGTCAACCATATGTTACTGAAGTTTTAATATTTGAGGTTGAATTTGATAAATAAAGTGAGGACAAAGTATGGTTATAAGTATAAGTATGGTTTTGTTTTGGCTCTCCTGTAAAGTTGGTGAAATGTCACTTACGCCCCTCTGGTTCTCACCCCTCGATATAAGAGTATAGTATTTTTTGGCAGAGGACACCTCATGCCAAATCACAGGATCAATAATAATTTTACAGTTCATTCTGTTGGAAATTGGTGTGAATATAGCTCAGAATATATGGTCTTTGCAAAAGTTTGTTACAAGTAGCATCTCTACAAATATAATCTATTACTGCCAGTGACAACGCAGCAATGTAATATATTAATGTAATAAAGTAATTATTTAATACAACTAATGTAATATAACATTTAATATATCTAATGTAGTTTCCAGGATTCATAGTTATATTTTACAAGGAAGCATTTATTAATGAGATGTCGGGACATTTGTCGTTCTAGAAACAAAAACAGGAAGTTTGAGTCAAACCTTTTTCAATATTGATGTATTAAGTATTGATGTATTGTGCCTTCATGGGAAAAAAAGATAGAATAAATAAAAAAATAAAAAAATATGCCTGCCTGGTTGTTTGTATTGTGATACTGAGGAGATAGTTGTCATGGCTACGACATGTTCTGTTATAAGTTGACATGATGGTTAATTGGCTAATTGAATAATTGGTTAATTGGATAACTGGATAACTGGGTAATTGGAAAATTGAATTGGTAGATTGGTTAATTGAATAATTGGTTAATTGAATATTTGTTAATTGAATAATTGGACAATTTAATAATTGGTTAATTGGTTAATCGATTAATTTGATAATTGGTCAAAGTGATTGTGATAAGGAGATAGTTGTCATGGCTGCAACATGTGTTCTGTTATAAGTTGACATGATGGTTAATTGGCTAATTGTTAATTGAATAATTGGATAACTGGGTAATTGAATAATTGGTAAATTGAATAATCGGATAATTGAATTGGATAACTGAATAATTGGTTAATTGATTAATTGATTAATTTGATAATTGGTTAAAGTGATTGTGATATTGAGGAGATAGATGTCATGGCTGCGACATGTGTTCTGTTATAAGTTGACATGATGGTTAATTGGCTAATTGAATAATTGGTTAATTGAATAATTTGATAATTGAATAATTGGTTAATTGGATAACTGGATAATTGGATAACTGGGTAATTGGATGATTTGATAATTGAATAATTAGTAAATTTCATAATTTGTTAATTGAATAATTGGTTAATTGATTAATTTGATAATTGGTTAAAGTCCTTGAGTCCACCGCATATTTTTTTTAAATGGCTATTAGAAATCAATCAAAATTAGACAGTGGATTTAGGACTTAAGAACATTGACAAAACATTTTCAAATGACACAAGACATTGACCATTTCAACCATGAAATAAGTGTTTTTATTATACAAGAGGACAGAATAACAAGATGCAGTTTCTCTGAAGGCATACTTCTGTTGAAGTAAAGACAAAGTATTAGATATAAAAATACAAAACAATAACGAAGATATAAAGAGACAGTATTAGATAAACATTAACCAATATGTTGTTTTGTTATATACAGAGTTGGTTAATTAGATAAACATTAAACAATATGTTGTTTTTATTATATACAGAGTTGGTTAATTAGATAAACAAACAATATGTTGTTTTGTTCAAGCTATATACAGAGTTGGTTAATTAGATAAACATTAAACAATAGGTGTAGGTAAAGATTAAACAAATGAGATGTTAGCTTTTGTAAAGCATAACATTTAATTTAACTGAGTAAACAGCATGAAGTTCTCAGAGAGAAGCTTTTGGGAGACAAGTAGTGATGGAGAAAAATCTTGTACTCGTGGTCCATGTTCACCTTAATAAAATAATAACTTCATAGAAATAACATAATAACAATAACTCCATAGGCCTCCGTTGAGTTACATGAATATAAGTTTAATACGACACATATCTGATATCAGAGAAGAGTTTGGCACGTCTTGCATGGACAGTTCATACCAAAAGCTTGAAGTACAATCAAACACTTTCATTCTTATACAGTACGTCCCACGTCATACACGTACATGTAATCATAATGACCGAATGCTAGAAACAGTAGAGGAATGTCTTATCATAACCTCGAGACACAGGGAGCCATCGTAACCTCGAGACTCCAGGAGCCACCTAGCTGCAGTTCAGACAATGACGGAATACAGAAAGGCCTCGGGATAAAAACAGCTTCATGGATAACAAAACTAAGGTCATGATGACACATCCATAACTAGCATTACATATTTTAATACCAAGAGAATTATTTTCTCTGACATGAATGAAGCGAGTGAAAACAAAAGATTCCAGCGTCCAAACTTAAGCGAGTAGATTATTTTATTTGCGCCTGGTGTAAACACACAGTTAGGCCTGAAACATGGTCTACGCAAGGACGCAAACGCAATTGACAATGCCTGACCCAGCTGGTACAAACGCACGTCCCCAGCGAACATACTGAACATACGCCATTAAGCCTGAAACATGGTCCACGCAAGGACGTGGACGCAGACGCTTTGAGCCACGCGAGATCGATTTCATGCATCGTTGCTTTTTGAAATGTGTCATCTGAAAATCGCAACGCGAGCTGCAGTCTGTGCGCTGCTGCTAGGAGCGCTGCAGCATGAAACAACAAGAGAAAGCCGACTGCTTCTGTTTGTGTTGACTTCCGCTCAGAAATAACCACAGCTGACCGGTCTGATGAAGCTCTATGCGTCGGCATATTTAGGGCACATCGTCACCTCTTCATTCACACACACATCTCATCGTCTGTTTCCTTTTTTTTCTTCCTTCTGTGCAGAAAGCACAGCCATACACATTCCTCTATAGACGCTACATTTGTTTACTACCGTGGTCATGGAAACGCTTTGAATATCTCAGTATTGCCCCCGTGAGGACTGATGTTTGTGTGAAGTCTGTGTGAATGGCAGCGAGGAATGGCAGACTGATATGCAATACTGAATGAAACATGATCTTTGCAGATGGGGATCCCTGGCTAATGAATGGCTGCTTTAGTTTAAAAATGTGTTAATTGCCCACCAGTGATCTCATAACGTTACATGTGGGGGAAAAATTGTAAAAGAGGAACAGAGGAAGTATTGACCCTTCTGGACTCAAATTGACAGCATCTGGCTTTTGGTCTCTGGAAAAAAAAAACAACAGATTTACATATTTCTGTCACGACTGAGTGGGTTTGATCTTCAGACATGCGTGGGCGTAAAATATTCAGCTGGGATGTTTCCTAAACATCTTAAACAAACCTGTTTATAGACTGAAATGGTCTTGTATTTTCTGAGGTCTGATTGGTGACGCTCGAGGAAGAAAAGCACAGAGAGGTTTAAGTGGATCTGAGTTACTCGTCTTTCATTAAGAACAAAGAAAAACTCATGTGGCATACACACTGACAGTGTTGGTCATTTAAAACACACACTGTGCTGCCACATTAGGTTGGAGCGTTGTGTGTTGACCTTGTCTGTCTTATCATTTGACTAACAATCTCTCCGAGCGTTAATACGACGTGTCTGAGGATTAGCCTCCTGGAACACAAAGCCCAAAAATTGTGTTTCCGATATTTTGGTTCAGATTGTTGTTTCATTCATATAATCCGTGACCAATCAACTGATAACTGGTTTAGAGGAGATGGACAGAGCAGGGGGTGACGGAGAGGCTGAAAGAGACGACAGAGGAAGAGAGGGGTTATTCAAAGGTGGAATACAATAAGAGCGGCAAAATGTGTAGAGAAAAAATAGAGTTGTAGAGTTAATTAGTCGCCTGCAGGCGTAGTGTATGTGTCGTGCAGCAAGTCAATAAGGCGAGGGTAGAAAACACACTTCTTTACAGATAACACATGGACATAAATTACAATGGTTCCTCGGGCTAAAGTGACAAAACAGTGCAGAGAATCAAATAACACATTATTTCCCGAGCATATAATGTGTTTTTATGGCAAGAAAAGTCATGTTTTTAGTCAAAGACACATGCTGTACTGTTAAAAAAAATAAAAAAACCTTCAATACTGTCTTGCCATTTTACCGGGGTACATGGTATATAATGGTATTTGTGTAGAAAAAAAATCTTCATGTGGCAAAATACTGATGGATCTGTACTCTGAAATTCAGAAAACAAGCATCTTAAAAGTTGTTTACTTGTTGTCTTCCGGACAGACGTGACAAAACATGAATTCAGACTTTTTACTAGTCTTCATCATGATATAGATATTTCAGCATACTTTTGATCCATTAATTGCAATTATACCACGGCAAAAATCTTATTTTGGGTCCATACTGCGTATCATGCTCTCTGAACTCAGAACAAACATTTTAAAAGTTGTTTGCTTGTCGTCTTGTGGACAGACCTGACAAAGCATTAATTATACTTTTTACAAATCAGCATCATGCTGTACTTTTGATCCGTTTATTGTCATTAAAAATCATAATCTGTACCTGAAGTAGCGCTGGAACCAGCAGTTATCCAGACGTAACTTTACTGCCTGAAGAAAGTAGTGAAATTCAGCGAGCTGTGTGTTCCTACGGATGATGTTTTTAATCCAGACACGACGCCGTTTGGTTTTCAGACGTATCTGGGACTTCCAGCAGCAGTAGTTGTTATTTCCACCACGGTTGATGAAAGAAACGTTGTATGTGCCTACAGCTCTGCACTGGCGGGAGTACACGAGTTTCTGTATCTCTGTATAAAGAGGAGCGTCTGTATTTTTGACGATATTGAAATTCATACCGTTGGGATTTCTAAATACTCTGGTATACTGTAATATGTTGATCACACTGAGTTGTCCTTAAATTGTGCCGTCAACATCCCAGTCCAGCTGTCGAAAAGCAACACTTATCAGAAGGGTGCAAAGTATTTCATCAATAAGTTTTTGAAATGCATGAAAGCACCACAGACAACTCTTACATAACCGACTGTTATATTTCTGCTGTGACTCACAGTTTAGAGAAGAGAAAACTTAACTGCTCATATAGGCCTACGGGAAAACAGCAATGAGTTCAGACCACCAGAGGAAATTTAAGGAAGCTTTATTTTAATATAAGTGAGTGCAGAGGCCACCAGTACAAAGACATGAGTAGTCGCTCCTTATGTGGTTTCCAGTTGTTTTTTTTTCTCAAGGAAATCCACTACGTGATGTGCTGGAAAATGCAAGTAACCATTCTGCTTTTACCACCTGCCATCCTCCATGACATATTATGATTCACCATTAGCAACTAACAGGCTGTTTGTTATACTATGTTGTTTTCTTCTCACAGAAATCATTAAGAGTACCATTAAGTAGTGATTAGTCACAATACTGTTGCTGCCTGACAGGACAAAACACTTGCAGTTAAAATGTGACTTGCACATTTTTTTTTTCACATGAACCAGCTGCTATCAGATATGGAAAGAGTGATTAGAAACGGGACAGTAATGAAACTTAACCTTTACCGACCATGTTTCATGTGAATTAGGGCTACATACAAAGTAAATGCAAAGATGCAAATAGACGCCAACATGCAAAAATTCACGTCCTTCCCGTATTCGTGCAGGTTTAAATATTTCAACTCGAGCGAGAAATTTCCTGCTAAAAGCCTATCATCGTTGACCAATCGATTCAGAAAACAAACATTTTAAAAGTGGTTTACTTGTCGTCTTGCGGACAGACGTGACGAAGCATGAATTCAGACTTTTTACAAATCGGCATCATGATGTAGGCATACTTTTGATCCATTTATTGCAATTAAATCACAACTAAAGTTGTACCTCAAGTAGCGCTGCAACCAGCAGTCATAACGTTACTTCCTGGTGAAATTCACCGAGCTCTGCGCTCCTCCGGATGATGTTATGAACATCATCCAAACACCGTTTGGTTTTGCAACATATCTGGGACTTCCACGTGTGCAGCGCAGCAACGGTGGTTATTTCTAACATGGTTGATGACGGAAAGAAACGCTGTTGGTGCCTGCAGCTCTGCACCAGCGCGAGTAACGTAAATAAACACAAATGATCCCAGTGTGATTCTACGATCAAACTGGAAGTAAAATAACGCAGCCGGTGTGAACACACTGTAACGGGAATGGCTCAAAGAGAAGTTCATGTCTTGGTCTCGCCGATCCTCCGTAATATTCAATCTCCACTGTTGTAAATGTTTGCGCATTCTGAACTTTTAAATACGTTTTTGATTTATTATTTTCTTCCTCTCAGCTGTTGAAAGTTTAAACAGGAAGTCCATTACCCTTGAGTAAAGATTTCCGCCAGTGTGCCGTATTAAGATGTAGATTTACTCTGTCCATCTGTGTGGAACTAATCTTTAGTCCGCATCATCCGTCTACCCATTTGTGCATGTTTCTATCTCTTATTCCAATCATCATGCATTGGCCAGCTCAGCGGATATATCCGTCCATCTCACAGCTACTTAGGTCGTCATGATATGATCATAAATTTGTTGATCATTTGTCTGATTCTGTGTAAAAGCAGCCAAAAAATGGCGTTACTTCCCCTCAGCAGACACGTCCACTTAAATCATCTCACTGATTTAAACCCAAGAACAGCCTAACTGTTTTTAAAATCCATTACATGAGGCTGAAGACAAGTTATAATGACTTCTCCCTGACTGAGGCCGTAACATTTGTGACAGACCTTTAAACATGTTAGTGTGCAAAACCTCACTGGCAGAAGAAATAATAATAATGGCATAATGAGCATAAGTTTTAAGCAAATGATGAGGAAAAAGTGACCGGAGATCACGTTTTTAAAAACTAGGATGTTTAGTGGTTAATGATGTGTTTAGTTAACATTCAGTTCAGATTTTAATTCCAGCTCAACACAGTTTATTTCACTTACAGCACACACACCTTCGACCTGAGAGCGGGAGAACTAATGAGAACCACCGCCACAGTCCATTCATCACCAGGACACCATAAAATATCGACTTTGTAATCCCTGCTCTCTGCAGGAGGGTGTAGACACACGGAGGCTGATTAGCGGTACAGTTTCTCTCTGTAAACTCTCTGTGGGGATTAACCATTTAAGCTTATTAAATCAGGAGCAACCATAATCCATGTCAGTGAAAATGGCCTTAATTGTGATGGATATATTCTTTCAAATCTATAGAAAAAAATGTAGAAAAACTAAAGAAAAAAATGTAGAAAAGTAAGGCTTTACATAATGAAGCAACTAATTGAAAGGCGCATTGGAGAAACATTCAGTTAATCTTTTTTTTTTTCATCAGTATGTAAAAATACAGAGAAAAACCGTAAATCTCCATATTTGAGAGGCTGAAAACAGCATATTCTGCCATTTTTGCATGAACAATTATTTTAACTTTTTCTGTCTATACGTTGCAACTTTAAAATAGTTATTTTTAAAATGAAGGAGCACACTGTATGGCAATAAGGCTGTCGTCTTTTCTTGGTCCAGTGCTTGTCTAGCTCACCAGATGCAGTGTGCCTGGGCGAGTCTCTCACGTGGCGTTCTCCTCCCCTTCTGCTGTCTCCGCTGTCTATTTTGTAAAGGCATGGTCACTGCATCCTGGGCTAAGCACCACCCAAGATGATTGTGATTGTGGTTTAAAGAAATACAAACAAGCCAGAGCATTTTTCCCCCCATATAGTGATAACTGTGGAGATGGGTCTGGCCATGCGAGAAGTCCAGTGCTCACTACCTCGCCTGGAAGAAAGACCACCTCCACTAACTTCATGAAAATGAATAAGCGTTTATGAAATAAAACATTACCATCAAGAAAAACAAGAAGAACCACCACTAATTACTGTACATACAGACATGACATTTCACACAGCAAATGCCATGTCTGTAATAAGTGATGGCTATTGTTAAAGCCTTAACAGCCTTAAATTGATGACCAGGCGAGATGTGTCAGGATCTGGGTTAGTTAGTCACCGCAATGAGAGAAATATATAGTGGGACAGAAGAGTAGTTTAATGTCATTTCCTAGACTCAGGTTTATTTGACTGAGCAACAATCTGTGTCCCAGACAAAATGTCTCAGGGTGTTTCAACCAAGTGTTGCTTTTTCTCAAACTGCAAACAGGGCTTTCCACAAGATGTGCAATAAACAGTCAGTGAGAAAAAATAGCAGCTAGGAGGGTCCGGGGTTATGCCCCCCCCCAGAGAAATATATTGTCCATAAAAGGCCACATTTGGTGACCTCTGGCATATTCTAATATCACTATTCTATCGTATACACTTTATCTTAATTATTGCATATTTTTAAAAGTGTACCTACCCGATTGTAAACATGTAGTGAATTATTAGGCTTCTTGTGCATTTTAGCACACACAGTCTGTAAATAGCTATTAATATTTAAAACCACACATATTCCTGACTGATCAGAACTTTTGGAATTGAGAATCATTAGACCTTTCTTCTTATTATTTTTTTAAATTTATTTATTGACACCGTCACTGTAAGGTTCATCAAGACATGCTGTGGTTAATGCATTGTTTTACTAGAAATATAAACACACTCCCATTGAATGAAAATACACAACATTATCTTAAGGGGGAACATGTTTTTGATCCCATGTCTTATGCAGCCTATGTATTGGAATTATGAGATGCCACCTCCGTCAAATTTGGCCCCGCCTCCATCTCTCGACAAAACTCAGATGGGTGTCTTCATGGAAAACATTCAGTGTGTTTACATGCACAGTGAAGTCCAGCTCTGGTTATAGCTCGATTAGATCATTCAATTGGACTCCTGTC
>JAOVVB010233559.1:0-10133 GCA_028570985.1 Heterobranchus longifilis
CTGCAGCATCAGTTTCCTGTTTTCAGCTGACAGCCTTGGTACCCAGTGTGGTGTTCAGAGATGCTCTACAGCATACCTCGGTTGTAACGAAATGTTATTTGAAATGCCTTTTTATCAGCTCGAACCAGTCTGGCCGTTCTCCTAGTCCTCTGGAATAAACAAGGCAGTTTCATCCAGATAACTTCTGCTCACTGGATATTTTCTCTTTTTCAGGCCGTTCTTTGTAAACCCTCTGTAAATGGTTCTGCATGAAAATCCCAGTAGATTAGCAGTTTGGGAAATACTCAGACCAGCTGTCTGGCACCAAGAACCATGCCCCGCTTAAAGTCACTGAAATCATCTTTCTTCCCCATTCTTGTGCTCAGTTTGAACTTCAGCAGATTTTCTAGACCAGTGATCTCCAACCTTTTTTGCACCACAGACCAGTTTTATGTAAGACGGTTTTTTCTCTTAACAAAGCATAAAAAAGTGCATAATATATATGACATACCATAACACAGAATTGGTGTGAGCGCTGAGCTTGTTTCCCTGTGATGAGACGTTCCCATCTAGAAGTGATGGGGGACAGTGACACCTGAAGTGTATTCCTCATGTGCCACTGCAGACAACCTGGTTTCACAAAGATAGGTCGTTGGAAATGGAAGTAGGATTTTTAGTGCTTTCGTGGCGATTTCAAAATATTAAGGCTTGATTTTAATCCTGATTGTCAGCAGAGTTGAAGTTGTTTCAAACACACTTTTAAGGCATTTATCTATTATACAGAGCAGGCTTGGAGCATGCGAATCACATGTTACGATGTGCAGACAGAAGCAAATGGGAGACGATCTGATCATTTTTCAAAATAAAACACTCTGCAGACTCTGATAGTCAATAAAATGGAAATAAATTCAAATATATATTTTTAATTCCTTCTGTGCGGGCCGGCACCAAATCATAATTTATTTTAATTTTTTTCATAAGTGAGAACCAGTGAGACGCTATGAGATGAGATTATATCTGTTTGACATGGCACGTTATCCTGCGGTCAGTTGGTACTGAGGAGCCCAAAGTGTGCCAAGAAAATACTCCCTTTTTTTTTTTTCCCAATTTTTCACACCAATGACGTGTGACCATGGCATCAACTCCACATTGTTACCAGGGCACTAAACCCCACTAAGCTTTTTCATGCGGCCCCAAGAATAGAGATTTGATGGCTGTAAGGGTCCACTGATTAAGCTCTAGATAGTAAAAAAAATAATAATTTTGGGCTATTTTAATTGCTTTTTATAATTGATAAACAATTATCAGTAATGCTGTTTTTTTTTTTTTTTTTTTGTGAAACTTTTAGCTAACCAAATTATCCCATGGAACAGCCTTAGTCACTAGTTAGTTTTTTTTGCTTTTTTTAAGGCCCAATAAGGAAATGTAGGTGTTGCTTCAGCACAGGAACGACACAGTTCTCCGGGATCGTTTCACACATCTTTTCAAGTTAGGTTTGATCATGCACTATAGTAGAAGGTGTAGAAGGCTTTGTGTATGTGTGGGTGTGTTTGATCAGGGGCAGGCCAAATGTGGAGCTCCAGCCTGCCTTATTTTAAACATCTAAAGGCAAGCAAACCGGTAAGTTATTGGAACAATGTATGTGGCATTCAACACGGTTAACAACCACGCCTTTGGCGCTTTTACTAAGGAAGGAGATATGAAAACGTCTCTGCTTAATTTAGTGCTGACTTGTGATGTAAATCACAGTTTTCTGTTGTCCTATAATAGCAGGTGTCAAAACAGGTTTTGGTGCATACATACATGCATACTTTTATAATGAGTTACCGGTAAAGAACGATTAAAGATGCAGTCAGCTTATATGTTACCTTAAAGAATCACAATATGTAATCATTTTTAATGGCTGAATGTTTAAATAATGATTCAATTATTTATTTAGTGAAAACAAGTCATGCAGGAGAAATCCCCTTCAAAAACTGGAAGTTGTTTAACGTGCAAATTTAATGATAATTTTTTCATTGTAATATTTGCAAAATAAACATAGATAACATGAGCACTGCTAGTCACACACACTGCAAATAATAAGGAAAAGAGACATGAGGTGGCAGACAACACTTTTTCAAGTTGATATTGGATAGCAGTTTGAAGGATGACGATCAAGTGGTTTTATACACGTCATGTAAATTTACATAAATAAATCTTCAGAAATATTTGCACTACCGTAAGTCAGGCACAATTCAAAAGAAAAATGTAACTTTTAACATGTCTGTCTCATATTTATTCCATGCATTTAGTTCCAAAAAGCAATTCATGTGCCTTCTTTCATGTATACAAGCAGAGCAGGGTTTTTTCCTGCATAGGGAATTACAAGGCAGCCGTCTCTGTCAAGTTTTTATGCCGCCTCCAGCTCTTGACAAAACTCTGGTGGGTGTCTTTATCGAGAACACGTCTTGTACCAAGACTTTCACTCTGAAGATTCCTGTCGTTTGTCAACTGCAGTTGCTGCGAACACCTGTGTGGTGGCGCTGAATCGTAATCAGCACAGTAATAAAACTGCTGCTAAAACTGCCAAAGAGAAGAAAAGCGCTGGAGTTTTTCTCCAAACAGAGCATTTGTTTGTCCCACAGCAGAAATATGTTCAGCTGCATCCTGATATTCTGTGGCTGTTCAAACAGTTGAATGTTGTTGCCTTTGCATCCAGACATGTCGAGTTCCCTAAACTGGTTTTCTAAATGGATGCTGGATCCCACAAGGTTTGCGAGGAGGAGGAGGAGGAGGATGGTGAGGGCAGATGGGACAGTGCAGACATCAATAATACTGTTCTTGCAAGAACTGTTCCAGAGCAGCTTAAAATAACAACTGACTTCTTGTTTTTGCTGCTGCTTAATCATCTAATGCCATAAGTGTTATTTCAAAGTTTTGAAAAAAATCCAGTATTGTTTTACAATGTTAAAAACCTTTGGCTGGTACTGTACATGTTACACATAATGTATTAAGATTATGATTCGTTAATTTGTCAGATGTACCTTACAGCATAGTGAAATTTTTTTGTTGTTGCATGTCACAGTTAGGAAACTGAGGTCAGAGTGCAGGGTCAGCCAGGACACAATTCTAGAGCACCTGGGGTAAGTGGCAGCTTTGGCGGTGCTGGGCCTTAAACCCCTGACCTTTCAATCAGTAACCCAGAGCGCTAACCATTTGAGCCACCACTGCCCCATATAATGTATGCTACATTATATGGTTTGCTTTTGTTGTATTATTTTTAAAAGAATCTAGAAGAAATATAGGTCAAATAGATCTTAAAATATCTGCTCAGTTTTGTTTGTGTGATTTAGCTTGTCTTGCTAGCTTGCTTTTAGATGTTCCTCATTTTGTGACTTGAGGGTTTTTACTGGTGCCAAATGGATACTTTTAAAATGGTGCCAGTTCCTAAACGGTGCCTGGACCGATACTAATGTTACGATATTGGATTAGGTCGAACCGTAAAAAAAAAAAGAGCCACAAAATAATGGTCGAGAACATTAAAGAATGGCTTTTTATTTATTTATTTTTAAAATAAACAATACTTTAAAAGTTTAAATTGTACTTAAGTAACTTTGACTCTGCTAGTGTTGGTCTGACTGGTGTTTGGGACACTCACACACTCACTGCCAGTTGATGTCCACAAGCTGTTAAACACGGTGCATCCCTCTGCTTTTAACTTCATCTCATGTGTCCTCAAATGTTTCATTAGGTTTTCCCCTTTTACACGCAATTGTTGAAAGCCTTTTTTCGAGGTTGCTGTGTCGAACTTCTTAGTTGAGAAATACAGCAAATACAGCATTTTAAAATGCTAAACTCTTAGTTGAGTTTAGCATTTTAATAAAAGCGTTTTTAGCTTAGCGAGCTAACACTACCTGCACCGTCAGATTAAGTGTAATTACTACTTTCACATGGATGTTGTCATTTCCCAAGTTTTAAGTCGGAATGTGAAAACAACACGGACCCTCGCGTTACTACAAAGTAAGTTAAAATAAGTTGGATTTGTATTATTAGAGATTTCTGACTCACGTTCACGTGCAAGTTTTTCATCATCTATGGCATTTGGCAGACGCCCTTATCCAGAGCGACTTACATTTTTATCTCAATATACATCTAAGCCTCTAATAGTGGCAACTTGTTGGTGCTGGGGTTTGAATTTGGGACCTTTTGATCCATAGTAAATTACCCAATAAGCTACCCCCTGCCCTCAATTTGATGATGCTTCTTACGTCCATTTCAGAGAACCAGAGGACAAGTATTTCAGACGATCGCTCAGGCATTTAAGTGACACCGAGGTGAGGCACCGAAATCTGTGTTCTGATTCGGTTCTAGTACATACCGGTTATATACTGCAGGTACCGGTGTTATATTGGCACAGGGTTTCGGGACCCAACCCCATGTAGAAGTTGCTGACAAATGTTTCAGCTTTAGGAATTAAACTGTACAGAACCTCCAGAAAGGAGCGTGTGGGAAGACAAGAGAACATCTGTGTGGGTTTTTCTGGGCTGGAGAAACCCGACAGCCCCAAAGGACTTGAAAACTGATTTATCAACAGCGTTTATGTCTGTTCTGCACAGAAACCTTACGCAGTTTTTTTGGCTATAATTTAAAGGGGTATTTTAAAGTGAACTGAGCTGACGTGCGTTTGACTGAGCAGCGTTTATGTCTGTTCTGCACAGAAACCTTTACCTGGATCTCATTTTGCAACTCATTTTTGTTGAATTTGGTGATTTAATCAGTGAGGTGTGTGTGTTTTTAAGGTAGTGTGTGTGCGTGATGGTGCATGCTTCATTAAACCTGCCTCTGATCTCACTTGCTGCTGATGCTGATGATCATGATGATGATGTATTGTCCAGAGGTGAGTCAGATCATTAACGGAAACCGCTCTGGGGCACCACGCCTTGAATGATTTATAGCAGCTCAGACAGATGTGTTATGCGTGTGTTGGTTTTAGACATCGGTCAGTGTGAGATAAAAGAAAAATCTACAGGATCAGGTTTACTTTTTTTGTCACAGTTGAATTTGGGGAGAATCTGCTGTGTGTTGTGTTTGTACATCCTTGTGTGTGTTAGTGGTGTGTGGGATGATGTAGGCAGAAGCAGAACAAGTATTTGAATGTGTCTGTGAACGAGAGTGTGTGACTGTTTATACCTAAGAGAGAGAGCGAGAGAGAGTCTGGGATTTAGTTTTTCATCACACTCGAAAGGATGTCCCCATTTTACTGTCTTTAACGCCTTATTTGGCCGCGTAGCGACATGGTGCAGCAGTGACTTGAGATGAGAAGAAATTCTAGCTATGAGACAGACGTCATGGGGTCTGTGTTTTAACACTACTTTTGCTGATTCCCAGGTATATTCTCTGTTCAACTATGTAACCTTGATACACATGGACAGAAGAAATCCGAATCACATAGGAGCGGAAACATAACTGCCATAAATCCAAGCATTAATGCCACTGGTCAGAATTCTATAATTTCTGATTAAAGCAAGTTCAACAGACGAAAAGGGTAACCTCTAGGGCTCATGTTTATATTTTGTTATAAACATAATTTTTCAATGGTGAACCAAACAAATATGTCTCTTTGTTGCTGATTTTAAAGCTAATAGTTGTATATACAGTTTAACTCATTTGCAGGTAGGAAGTTTTTTATTATTTTTATTTCTGATGCTAAGAGCAGCCATGTTGTTTTGACATCGCAAGGAAGAAACTCAGATTTGGGAATAAAACGCTGAGTTGGCTTCTCAGTTGCCATGTTACGAAAAAAATCTACTCTGTCGATAGAAAGTTCCGCAAAGATAATAACAGCACCATCTATAGCAGGCATCACTAAATAGCAGACCGAGTAACAGTTCTATCCGGACCCTGATGCTTTTCTCATAAATGCGAATAATTAATGTACCAGTAAACAAGTCATTTTTCTCCCTTGAGGTGGGCGTGGCTATACGCATCACACAACAGAACCAACGCAAAAGTTTAGCGTGTATAGACAAAGTGTGCAGAAGAAACAGAAACGAAAGCACGATAGATCATGGCTTACTACAAGAAATGGAAAGTAGACTATGAAAACTGAAACTTCATAGATGAATAGACAGAACGATATATGTTTATTCTTTCTGCAGGAAGTTTAACATTGGTTTGTCTTATATGTTCTGTAACCGTGTGCTAATAACAAGCGGTAATGTGAAGCACCACCATAAGACAAAACACAGGTCGTTAGAGCAAACCAAAGCAGTCTAAGATAAGGGCGTGTAAATTACCCGACCTGAGAGCTCAGTATGACAGAGCAACCAGAAGCCTTTCACATTCAGCATTAAACACTAAACATGTGGAACTTTGATGACTTTGTACATTTCCTTGTATTTCTATGGAATATTTCTGTGGAAATATACAAGAACATCAAAGTCCAAACTGTCCACATGTTTAACGTAGTTTCTGATATTTGACAATAAATATTATTGAATTATGGACATTTTTTATTTTTATATACTTACAATGACTGCATATATAAAGATCTGAATAAGAAAAAAAAAAGACATTTAGACCTCGGCTCAAAGCAAATTTTATTGACCGGACCTTTACAAATTTTAATTCGGTACCCCTGAGCTACAGCTGTGGCCAAAGGATGCGTTAACACGGTAAGCTAAACACGCATGAAGTAAAATGCCTAAAAGCTAAACGTTCTAAAGTGTATCTGTAGTTCACAACAAAGGATTCTGACACCAAGACATGCAACAAATGCTTTTGAAAGGGAGATGGCTGTATTGCAAATTCTGTTTTTAAATGTCCCCTATTTAAAACAAGAACCATTGTTTGTAGTATTTGCTATAGATAGTGTTGTTACTATTTTCCCCAAAGTCCATCCTAATGAATAAAATGTGTGATCTTTAAATTTCATGATGTAAGAGCTTAAAATGGAATCAAAAGCACAAATGACAATCATTCATAAAGTAAAAAAAGCAAAATACTGATTAGGGATATTTTTTCAGCCCAGTGCAAATGTAATGACCAGTTTTGCTTCAGTGCTTAAATTCTTTGATACGGACAGGACTTTTTTTATTATTAAAATTTTTTTTGTAAGAAGCTCAAACATCTGCCTAAAGAGCACGAGTTAAAAATCTGACAGCAGAGAAGAGAAAGCAGTTAGAAACAAATCTTGTGTAAAATTTTTCTTCACAAACCCGGTCTTTACCAGTATTGCCAGCTAGAAGCCAGTGCTGACGAAAGGCAGAGCTAAATCGGGTTGAAAATCTCACAAAACACATGCCATGTTTGAAATAGTGTCTGGTTCCCTAATCCCTATAAACTGCACCTTTTTAAACCAGCCTACATCCAGTAGTACACTGTATTATCCACTGTGTGCTTTCAGACATGAGTTATAAATTAAACGTGGCCTAAATAGTGCACTACGTAGTGAATAAATGTCTTTTTTTTTTTTTTTTTTTTTAAATGTTCTTAGTATCTCAGTATTCTCTTTTCTGTGACCTGAGAGTACTTTATGGAGAACCAAAAGGAGGAAAAGCGACTCTCGCCACACTGGACTTCCTAAACTCTCACGTTCCAGTGAATGCATCAGTCAGAGCTTTGATGTACAGAGTCTTGCGTCTCTCTGCCTTGGTCAAAAACGCAAAAAGCTTCTCTGCTGTAACCCAGCCTTATAGGGGCAAAAACAGACGATTAAGCCTAATGGACCAATAAATATGCTTTTGTGAAGCTATGTGATGTTTAAGAATAATTCTACTTAGTGTTAGTGCATCTGGAGAGGTTCAGAAAGATAAAGTTTGTGTGCTGGAGGAATGGAGGCAGTGCTGGGTCTGTTCTCATCCAGCGAAACACAAGACCAGCAACCAGAAATATGATTTTAAAAGATTAGAAGAATAGTTTTTATATGTTCTTTTCCTAAAACATGATTTGCAAAAGAAAAAAATTAAGTGTTTAAATGTTAAAACCAAATTAAAGTATGACATTCAAACTATCAGACTAAAGTGTTATGAAGGCATTTTAGTCCATATTGTGTCATGTCACACTTTGAGCTACATATGAACTGCTGAACTTCAGCTTGAGCCGAAAGAGCTCGTGTAAGATTTTGGCATAAATGAAAGATACTTCTCATCGCCATGTGTTCAGGATGACCACAGCGTTATTCAGTTTCTCTTCCATCTCAGCACTACCTGTTTTTGTCCCAGGCACATAGCAGCTGTGGGGAAGTATTTAAACAGGCTTGAATTTGAACACGGGCATTTCTGATGAACTTAATGTTAACTAGTAGCTAAACCAGTTTAGAAGGACCCGCTTGCAGATGTAATTAACATTTAAGCAAACTCACGTTTGACCCTGTTTGATCAGGTTACAATTTAAAACCTAACCCGTGAGTCAAACTCTCTTCTAGTCAAAGTAGTCACAGAAAATTTTTTCAAATTTATCTAGAAATGTTTCTCACTGATGGGTTAGGAGTGACTAGAATGCACCTGTTTATTTTTTGGCTTTACTGTAAATGAGATACGGTTTCTGAAACTACTGTATAGACTTGCAGCTAATCCACAGTGGCGTGATGATGTGAATAATCACAACCTGCAGACAAACCACTGCAGTAATGACGAAGTGATGATCAGAAATATCTAATTTAGTTCTCCAAAATCTGTCTAGAATATTGCATGTTCGAATATTAGGCAAAGCATTGCGTCGTTTATAAGGGATGCATTACACCGTGGAATTAATGGAAATGAAGGGTACATATTCAAGGGGCGTTCAAGTCAAACTGGAACTTGTAATAAAATCTTGGGGGAGTGAAGGTACAGTATAAAAGTGCCCGAATTCAAGCACCGTATGGTGGTGATGAGTCTTTTAGCCTTGCAGCGAGCGAAACGCCTGATTTTTAAAAATCGACAAACAAGATGCATCTGTCTGTGAGAACTGTACACACACACACACACACACACACCACCACCACCACCTGCACATTACAGGCTGGGAGTTCCTGGGAGGCCGGCGTTTCAGATGTGAAGCAGGCAGTCCCGATCATGGCTCCGGAGTACTGAGAAAAATTTCTCCCTTGATGGTGTCCAAGCAATAGTGAAACACTGGAATAATTGTATTAGTGTATCAGGGGATTATATAGAGAGATAAAGGGAGTTTTTAACTCTTATAACTGTGTTCTGTTATTCTGCATAATCAAAAGTCCCAGTACACAAGCAAGTGAAACCTGTTCTGCAGCTGTGCTTCTGCTTATAACCTGTGGCGAGCTGATGAGTGTGACAGATCCACTATGCAAATGGAAGGGAAAAGTTCCTCTTTTGATAAGTGCGTCTGGGTGTCACTCGACTCAGGCACTAAGGGACCTGTGAAAACCACACAATGGTAAAAGTAGCACTGTGGCATATGAAACCCTGTGCTAAGTATTATTGAACTTTATAACTAAATTGTGTCTCTCCTACCTTTTTGAATTCCTTTTTCGCCTCTGCTTGCTGCAAACGAGGAACTGTTAGCTCAGGCCTGTCAGAGAGACAGTAGCTCGAACAATGCCAGTCTTGTACTCTGACAACACTGATACACTTGTGCTCAGCTGTGCCCAGATGGCCCAAGGGCTAGAGGGAGTACACATTCAGCAAAGACGAAATTGAACTCCATAGGATCGTTTGACATTCCGAATTCATATTTTGTCATAATCTACAACAGGCCCTTGTCACATGTCTACACGGCTCTATGCAGCGGAAGTCATCGTAGCAGGAAACGCGTGACCGCCGCCTGAAAGATTTATGAATGAACATCTCGATCTTCTCGAGTGTTTTTGATCCCCGTAACACTTTGTCAACTTCTTTCATAACTGAATGAGGTCTTATAAACTGAATGTGACAAACCTGTTATTATACAAGTAAATCTATTTAAAATAATAAAGGAAAAAAGTACAAGTTATTGACCAGGGTATTCGTAGTCGTGTTTCCAAAGACCGCTTTCTCGTTCAAATACACAGTGTATACCTGTGTTGTGTGCTTGAAGAGCAGTGAAATATTGAGTGTGGGATTGATTTGGTGGAATGTTGGTGCTGATTTGCTCTTACTGCAATTAACATCAGCTATTATAGCTGAACTGGCTGCCACCTAACACAATGTATAAATGCAGATCATTTACTGCTTTCT
>JAOVVB010233560.1:0-10133 GCA_028570985.1 Heterobranchus longifilis
GTTGTTTCCTGTAGCGAGGGGAGTTTGGGAATGGGAACACAGACTTCCTGTGCGGACAGGAAGTAAGGCTTTATCCAGCACTGTTTGGTAACCCTGCCAGACTAGATAATGTGTCGCTAATACAGCGTTCTACAACAGTTGGGATAACTGTTGTGCATTTTACTCTTTTTACTTTTACTCTTGTGGACTATATATGTTTACTACATTAATTACAGTGTTGATCTTTCACGGTGATCATTTGTTTCTTGCTGGCATGAAGCTCTAATTTGACTGCAAGTCTATAGTTTTGTGAATCTGTGACGTGTGTGACATTCATTTTTACAAGTAACTTTGGACTAACACTTGTTTGTGGTGCCTCAACTTTTTATGATTTGTAATCTGTGATGGCTTTGACTTTCAGTCTGCTTATTAACTTATTCAGTTTGCTTGTTTGTACTTTGAGTTCTAGCTCTGCTGTGATTTCAGATCCTGTAGATTCACCTGCTCGCCTCAGCCTGACCCCTTTGTACTTTGTTTGACTGCCTGGATTTTTGCATCCTTGTATTTTGCTCAGTAAAGACTCTTTTTACATCTGCCTCCTGAGTCAAACTTCAAAGGCAATAGCTATGCAACTATAGTGCTGGCAAAAAGTTAGGATTTAGTGTTTTTGAAACTAAGAATCAGCATATCTTAGTCTCTGCTGCTTCGATTTTGATTGTTCTTTTTTTAAATCTGTCTCTTGTGAGCCCCCCCAAACTTTATGTGGAATACTAAATCACTCAGGAGCCCCTTTAAGAAGAAAATGCATCCCATGGCATCAGTAAATACAGTGTTTGAAGCCATGTCCATACTCCCAAGACTACATTTAAAATCATAATTTATTCTTCCATTCTTGCATCCACATTAAGCCTCTAAAATATTTAACATCATCTGCATTATTGTGGAAAACTGTGACGTCTGTTTTGTCTAAGAAGCAAGTAAATTAGATGGCTTTTTAAAAGGTTTAGAACAGACATTTCAGCATTATTTCTGTTCATGCAGGAATGCATGATCCTGAGAAAGAAGCACCTCCCGACTCGTTTGGGTAGCTTGGTGAAATTTTAGAATATTGTCGGTTTCTCGTCTTTTAATCTCCCTTAATAGACTTCGGATGCCAGTAATGAAACCCGAAACCCGCAGTAATCTAGTTCCCACATTGTGAGTGCTGCCAGTGTTATTCCACTGCTTTGTTTCCCCACAACACTGGGTATCAAATGATCAATATCAGTTTTAATGCAGCTAAATGTCTTAGGAGGTCTGGGAAATGTTCATGGTTCGTGTAATTGAGTTGTTTATGGGGATTTGTACAGAATAATTCAACTGAATGTGCATAAAAACAGAAAGCGGGAAAAAAAAAAGTTTAGATGTACAGAAGACAACTTGAAATGTGGCTATTGGTTGTAAAGTAATATTCCTTTACAGTCACAGTTCAAGTCAATCCATGTTTTTTTAGATGCACAGGTAGCGTATAGTTAAATGAGAGGAGTGTGTCATTTTGTCACTGCTCTTCTTCTTGAGTTCTTCAGTTACTTGGGGACACCCACCCTGCATTTATTTATTATTATCTCCTGAGGAATCCTTTGATAATATCTGACAAACTATTTGCCTTTGAGTGTTTTTTCTTTCTTTCTCGCCTGAGGATGATTTTGTGTGTGTGTGTGTGTGTGTGTGTGTGTGTCTGTCTGTGTCTGTCTGTGTCTGTGTGTCTGTGTGTGTGTGTGTGTGTGTGTGTTTTGACCTGCCAAGTGTTTCCTCACCAGTGGCTCTAGAGCACCATCTGTGTCGCATTGTGCTCACGACTCCACTCACTTCATCTCCACACAAAGCTGTAGTAAACAGTCGCAGCCACAAGGTGTCGTCACTGAGCAGAACTGCAGACTGCATCTATCTATCTATCTATCTATCTATCTATCTATCTATCTATCTATCTATCTATCTATATATCTATATATCTATCTATCTATATATCTATATATCTATCTATCTATCTATCTATCTATCTATCTATCTATCTATCTATCTATCTATCGATTTATCTATATATCTATCTATATATCTATATAGCGATTTATCTATATATCTATATATCTATCTATCTATCCTAACATATACAGTATAATGCATTTATCTATCTATAGTATATATGATTTGTGTAACGTTTGTTTGACATTAGCATCAACTTGACACTGATTCTAATTATTTTATTATTCTATTGTATTTTTTTTACCGAGCTGTCGTTTTCCTCCCCTCACAATGAGACTAATCTTTTTTTTTAAAAACCCTCCTAACAGATGTATTTTTCTCAGACTCGGATTGAAACGAAGATCACTGGAACTCTTGTTATGTTTCTGCAGTTCAGTGAGTCATCCGTCACCATTACAGCTCCGTTACAGTCGGTACAGTCGACATGTATGGGCCCCGCACAAACACACGCCGAGTGCTCCTTTGTATACCGCTGCAACATACAACATAGTGTCTTTCCTCTACAGCCGTGTTTCAGTTTCACGGTCTGTGACTCATACGGGAAAATGTTATGTTTCTGTCTGAGACATTGGTAACTGCCACCTTATCTGCTCTAATGGAGAGAAGCAAGGACAAACAGCACAAAGGCTGATAGAAAGTGGCTGCCTCTGCTGGTGCTGTGTGGAGGACGAGCGCAAGAACAGCAGCTGCTGAATGGATCCTATATATGAAAGGAAAATAAACACAAGAGCTTTACATGTTCTGCTTTTCCAAAAGCCAAAACTACATGCAAATAAAGGCCAAAGATGAGAGAAAACAAGCGGAATAAAAATGATGAATGATAAATAGACAAAACCTGAAAATGTGTGCTTGTTTCAGAAAATGTCACAACTTTTGAATCAACAGTTGATTTGGAGCTTGTGTATGAAAACAGTAATGGCGTATGAATAACATGTCAATTTGTTCGTTATTTCGCGTGTTATCCCAACACTCGTGTGTCACTTTACGGCATTTATTCGCACCAGGGCTTTCATGTGTAAACTTATCTGCGTCAGTATTAAACGCTCAGAGTAACTGCTCCGGAGGTGACGTAGTGTAAAGATCGAGAAAGTCCGTTTCAGGTCAGAGGGAGGGGAGGGACCGCTGTTTGTATCCCGTGTACAGAGTTATTTTAACTTAACCGTTGGTTTTGGTTATTGACGTTGAATACGCAACTTACATATGTAGGTTAATTTATATAACAAACGTCCTTATTTTAACCCAAAATATGGAGCTTTTCCAAAACTTATCGAAGTATTTTCATTGTCTAAACATACGTCATTAACCACGTGCTTAAAACTGCGACCGTAGTAAAGTGTCATAGTTTGGTGCGTAAAAGGGTTCCATAAAATAACACACACAAAGAATATATATATTCATATATCTGACGAAAACGTATGCACAACCGTTTCTAAGGTTGTTCTAATTAACATTGTGAAACGGTCGCCATATTTGCCAACCTTGAGACCCCAAAAATCGTGAGGACTCTGAAACCAAAGCGGCGGCAGTCCTCCCCCCCGAAAAGTTTGCCTTTCACAGACTTTGTTTCCTTTCCGTAATAAAGGGAACTTCTTCTTTCCACGACGTCTGAAATTTGAGTATTTCTTATACTCTCTAGTCTTGAGGAACAATGGCCGCTTCTTCTTCTTTTAATGAGTTTAAACCTCTTTATATATAGTCTATGGCATTAGGTGAGCGACAGGCGCTATAGTAGCTCCCTTCTGCGTCACGTGCATGCAAAGAAACGTCATTTGGTGTAGCCGTATAATTGTCCGGGTGGAAACAGCAGACTTTAAGAGTTGAAGGGCTTATACAGTCTGTAAAAAATGTGTGAAAATGTGTCATAAATCGGGAGAAATACTGGCGAAATACGACAGTGGGAGGACACCTGGAGAGGGCAATGAAAAACAAGAGTCTCCCGGGAACATCGGTTGGGTTGTCAAGTAACGGTCGCACGATCGCTGATTTAAACACGTGACGTTCGCTGATTTAAACACATGCTTAACGTTGTGGAACGGAACTATTTGGTTAGGTTTAGGCAACAACACTACTTGGGTTAAAATAACTACTTTCGAACATAACTACTGGGCACAGTAGTGTTAGGATTAACCCTAACCACGAGTTACTGTTAGTTTCAAAAGGGACACGAACAGCAGTCTCCTGGGTGAAAGTCCTTTGTTTGACCCATCCACCACCTCTCAATCCCCCTTGGTCTTTATATTGCATTTCTTCACTTCCTTATTTCCTTCCACAATTACTACGATCACTAGAGGGTAAATCTGTAAATTAGAGTGCATTACTTTTTGTAGGTACAACTATGAACAGTAAATGAGAACAGCTTGGCAATTTTTACACTTTGCCATGAGATCACACTGGAAAATAGCTTTGCTGCTACACTTGTGCATAATTCTCAAAAAGTGTTTTGTTATTTTCCACAGAAACCTGTCCTACTACATCTCCGAAACCCGCCAGCTGGGACCAAGAGGGATGGAGGGGGACGGATGTAATCCTGGGGTAGCTATGGATTCAGGTAACCCCTTGCTAAAAGCAGTCTTCCTCCGTCGCCTGCGTCTCACGCGGCTGCTCCTGGAGGGAGGCGCTTACATCAACGAGAGCGATGGCCAAGGCCAGACCCCCCTGATGGTGGCCTGCAGGACCCAGCACATCGACGCCCAGAGCGCTAGCCGGGTCAAGCTGGTCCAGTTTCTTCTGGAGAAAGGAGCGGACCCCAACATCCAGGACAAGGAGGGTCGGTCTGCGCTGATGCACGCCTGCCGGGAGCAGGTGGGCCCTGAGGTGACGTCTCTGCTCCTGGCCAGTGGATCGGACATCAGCCTGGAGGATCAGTCCGGGACATCGGCGCTGGTCTATGCAGTCATGGCCGGAGACTGGAAGGTTCTGAAGCTGTTGCTCGACACATGCAAGGCCAAGGGGAAGGAGGTGATCATCATAACCACGGACAAATTCCCATGTGGGAAACTGCAAGCCAAGCAGTACCTTGGCATGCCTCCCCTCAGTCCTCTTGATCACACAGCTCCTGCATCTCCCTCTGAAATCCAGCTCATCACCTCCCCCAAGTGCACCTCCTCTTCCTTATGTCCCCCAAAGACTTTCTCCTTTAAAGAAGCCCAGTCCTGCGGTGTAAGCTCCCATCCATGTTCCCCATCACGGTTTCAAAGGCTCAGCCAAGCGGTGCCGAACGGCCTGCAGCAGCCCCTCCTGAGGTTGAACTCTGAGCCCTGGCTGAAGATCCCGGCGTCTCTGCTCAGCCAGCAGCCTCACGCAGCCTCGTCTTCAGAAAACGGCAACCAAACCGAGGACCTCCCTCTCAGAATCCCCAAACTGGACAACATGAATTCAACATCTGACAAATGGTTCGAAGGAAGATTGGCGAGGGACAAAGGAAGAAAGAATGACAAACATGTGGGACAAAAGATACCCTTACAAGGTCTCCTATCATCCCACTCTGCCTCCCACCCCAACCTCCATTCAGCAAACCTCGGAACAGATTCACTCGCCTCCTCTTCCTCCTTTTCTGGTGCCAAAAACCTTGGCACTCCACTTCACAGCATGGCTTCGTCGTCAAGCCTTCACAGCATAATCCAGAGGCGTAAACTTGGGGCAGACATCTACAGCTCTGACCCGCAGCTAGCAAGAGACATCCACAATCTGCCGGAGGAGTCGCTGCAGAGAGCAAGAGACCTAACAGATGGCAAGAGGCTGGCCCCCTTACATTGCTCCAGCACACTGGGCTCCAGGGAGTCACTGTCGACCTCAAGCCCGAGCAGGAGGGTGCTGTCTTGGTATGAGCGCAGAGGGTCTGGAGCCTTCTTATTGGACCACAACTCCCAGGCCAGGCCTAGATGTCTGCCACCTCTGGCCCTCAACTCCACCAACGCCCCTATCCTTAAGAATTTCCTTCCCTCCGCTCCTCCTGGACACCCCAAAGATCTGACCAGGAGGATGCTGCTGAGGAGACACTCGATGCAGACCGAACAGTTCAAAACCACAGCGTGAAATTCAGCCAGAAGTTCATCAGTGTGTTTTAATGTGAAATATTTTGTGATGTAGTGTCTGTGTGGTAAAATTCAGACTGTCCTCCCCTGAAAAGTGACACCATAGGTTGTTTGCACAAGCAGCTTAGTACGACCATAGACTGTTGACAGCTCCCCAAAAGTGAAGCCAAAACATCTGGATCGCCCCCTGGTGGCTGGCTGCAGTATAGGCCATAAACCCCACCCCCTCTATGTTAGCGGATGGGACATGGGCCAAACTAAAAACTCAAAGTACTCATCAAATACATTTTTCCCAACATTGGTTTCTGTCATTTTAGGTAGTTCTTATCTGATAAGTTTTGTGGGAGCAAAGCACGAAGTCAAGTCATGTTAAGAACGGAAAAGTAAATTTAGGGCGGGCAGGAGGGGTGGTAGATGGGTCAAACAAACAGGACTTTGACCCAGGAGACCTCTGTTCGTGTCCTGTTTGAAATTAAAAGTAAACATTGAATTATTTAAACTTTACACAACAAATGTAACTACTTACATCATGTACTTGCTTATAGAGGTGAAGTAACCTAACAAATGTATGAATTTTAACACAAACCATGGCCTTTTCCTAAACCACAGCCTAGTTTTGGTGTCTAAACATAACCAAACTGCCACAGTTTCACAAAACTGCAACCATTACGTTTAGATATGTTGATCTCCTGCCACCGGTAGGGGCACTTATGTCAATTTAGGAAATGCTCCTGTGGGTCGTATTAGAGGGTAGGAACAAACAACCTATGTGGTCGTATGGTTTGGAGGACTTGTTTGAAATTCCATGAGGGAAACCAAATAGGATATATAAGAAAAACAAAGCATCCTAATCAATGTAACATACAAACTGTGGGTACCTTCCTCTGCTTCAGCGTGCTGTGTTTCGTTACATGTGGCTTCAGTGTGCAGTTTTGTAACACTTCCTTAAAGCTGCATTAAGATTTTTTTTGGACACTTGAGGGCAGCAGAGCAAGTAGACAACACATCTGGCATCCTTATAATGTTCTTTAAGCTAACGTGTTAACAGTTTACACATCCAGCAGACTCAGAGCAACATTAGCATTCATCTGAAGTCATGTTTCTGGCCACTTAAATCCAATATTAAAACTCCTTTTAACTCAGTTTTGGTCTCCACCAACTCCTGAGTAAAATAGGGAGCCCCAGGGATGACGTCTTTTTGTAGGCCAATCTGGAATCTGGTTCCTTCGTCAAAAAGCCTATGGGATTTTTGCATTGGATTTACAGAAAATAAGCTCTGTGGTCAACACAAGTTTATGATACTTACACGTTTTGTCTTGCAAGACAATCTCTCCATATGAACACCACTTTTATGATTTTAGAAGCGTAAATGCAATCAGTATAAATAAAAAGCTAACATTAGGCTATAAAGGAAATAACCAACGGTCGCATGTCGGCGTCCTATGATGTTTAATGTCCTCGACAACCTCTGTAGTCTCATTTAGCCACTTGTTAGCAACCGCCTTTTTAAAGGCAAGTTAAAGCTTCGAAAATTCACGAGCACATTGACTTTGAGACAAAGGAACCGGAAGTGTTAAAATGCTTTTCCAGGTTTTAAAACTACAAACTGGGACACCCTATATGTCTCTACCTGCTAAATGCTCCACTATGTTCACCAGCTAGTCGCTAACTGTGTCTGTCTGCTGTTTGATGCTGGGCAGGTAGTGTACAATGTTTTTTCTGGAAATCAGAGTTAATGAAAAGGGAATTTGCAGGTTAAAAATCAAAACAATAAGCTAAAAGAAGCTAAAACGTTGCACAGAGCTGAGGGGAACTGCACAGTCAGGTGATAATTCTCAATGGGTTTGTCACTACAAGCTACACATATCTCAGTAATTGTATCCGTTGTTAATGTAAAATGTATTAAATATTGATTTGTGTAGGTTTAAACCTGCATTAATTGGGGTTTTTTTGGCCACTTGGGGGCAGCAGAACAAGTTTGAAAACAACACTGACATATTGTAAAGTTATTATGGCAAACATGTTAGCAATTGCCTGTTAAGACCAGAGAGTCTATGGTTAAGACATACAGCAGAAACATATTTGGCTCTTTAGCTGCTATGTTACATTTTCTTTCACAAGCTAGTCACTAAAACACACAAAAAAAACCTTGAAACGACGCTGAATCGGTGCCATTTGCATGTTATAGCCTAACTGTTCAAAACTAAACTTAATTCTTTTGCTTTTTTCAGCACTATATCTAATGACACACGTTTAACTATTCAAAATGCCTAATGGTCAATCTCAGGCCATTTTATTTACTTTTTACATTGGTTTCTAAATGCATACTTCATGAGTAACGGCTGAAAGTAACACGGTAAATCTTTCTTGAAGAAAATAGAAGAAAATAAATCTCAGAAATACTTTAGTTAACAGCACAATCCTTTTGACTGACATTCTGACTATTTATACTTACAATATGATCAGACATGCAGAAAGTAGACAACTTACCCATGGCCTTCAGGGGATTCAAATCATGCTACTTCCTGTTTGATCATGTGACTTGTGGAATGTTCAATTTTTTAGAGGTGGGGGGGGTGAATGTGGTTACAGGACTGAGTGAAAACATGGGGACATGACTAAAATGTGTATTTTAACTTAACATACTATGAATTTACGATGAGGAAAAAAATGTATTTTATGTCTAAATTGGAAATAGTCACACAATAATACAAAAAAAAAGATTTCTGAAGGATTCTAATCATTATATTTCATGAAGTGTAGCAACAGAGTGGGGACTTTGGATTTTTATTATTATGCAATCAAACAAATAGGATTGAAAACAAAAAATACATTTGCAATCACTGCATCAAAAAATGATTTATTGCAAGTAAAATACATTTGTGATTAAAAAGGTTTTGTTTGCAAACAGCTTTGCCATCATTACTATCTAGACCATAGAAATTAAATTGGATAGAACGGACATTACAATTTAATTTCTATGATTTAGACACATAGGTCCCGCCTGTAAGATTCAGCTCAACAAACAAAACTGTTTATGGATTCGTATTTGATCAAAAATGTATTTTTGTGCAAAAAACAAATGATTGCAGAGTTGATAGTTTTGCTCTCAAATCTGTTTTTTTTTTTATTGCAAACCTATTGTTTGATTGCAGGATAAAGAAAAAAAAACTGGGCTAAAATCTTATTTTTTTCCAGTTATAGGTTTTTTTTTTTTAAATTAAGGTTTTACATGATGTATCTTCAAATTGCAATTAGGACAAAGTGCAGGACACTTTGCATGATCATAATGTATTATACAGATACTTTTCATGCATATTTATGCATGTAGGGACGGAAAAGGCACCGATTCGGTGGAATGGCCAAATAAATTAGAAAAATTAAGAAACATTGGCGCCCCCCAGTGGTACCAACAGAAAAGTCACTGTGCTTCATTTTTCTACAAACATTGAAAGATGCGATTATCACTTAAAAATGTTAAAAAATCAGGATGGGTTGAGTTTTTTTCACTTCAAATCTATGTCTGCGAGAAGCCGTCGTCAGCCACAGCGCTTACTGTGTAAGAACAGCAAGAAAATCGTTCAATAAATGAATTTATTATAATAAAAAGTTATCACAAATCATTGTAAAAGTACAGCAATACGTATTAAACATGCATTATCATTGTAAAAGTGTCTGTCTGTTCTACCATCAATAAAGAAACACACCGTAACACACACACACACACACACACACACACACACACACACACACACACGTGAATTTACTGCTAAAAACATTAAAAACATCCCACCTATTTACAGGTTAATATCGCTGAGAAATGATTAAAAATTACAGTTAATCCTTAAAAAAATGAGCATCTCATGTGATTGTAACAGCTATTAATTAAAAACGAGTGGGGATTATATATCACTTTGTGTTCTCTCCACTATCCACTCTAATTTCAGATAACACGAGGCAAAATAAATACATATAACAGTATCTATGGCAGGTGATACTCATAATACAAACAATGGCATAATATTTAAAAAAAAAAAAAAAAAAAATTCTTTGTTTTCTGTGCCTCCAAAGTATAAAACAACCTCTGCGATGTTTCAG
>JAOVVB010233561.1:0-2500 GCA_028570985.1 Heterobranchus longifilis
AATTCTTTTGATTGTGTAAAGCTGTTTTGCGACAATGACAATTGTTAAAAGCGCTATACAAATAAAATTTAATTGAATTGAATTGAATACGTATGCAATTATATATGGAAATTTCTTTCAAGAAGTAATCATGCCTTGTGCCTGTTTTTAAAACAATACTGTTATTAATATTTTTTTAGTTATAGTCATTATACACACAGGTCAGTCTGACATATTTTTCAAGTTTTTATGTAATTATGATTAATTATGCAGCTTTACTTTAAATCTGGATGAAGCTTTAAATCACTAATGAACATGCCAGATGCAACAGTGTCTAGTCGTAGCTAGACGTCTTCTGATGTTCAAAATAATAATAATAATAATAATAATGTTAATAACAACATTACAAAATGTAGACACATTACGTACACAATACTACACGTACAATACTATATTACTTATTAGAGCCAATGTTTTAAACTAAATCCACACAATACACTATATGACCAGTCAGTTAGACTTATAGAACACTACTTACTTACAAAATAATAATAATAAAAATACTTACTTGTTCCACTTTAAAAATCATGACCTTACAGTAGAAGCTTTCCTTCCAGCATGAACAGACCATATCATGGACAGCATGGACAGACCATATCTCAATCTCAAGAGCAAATAAACACCACTGTCTCAAAATCCTGCCCATCAGTAATTTCCTGAATAGAATGGTACAGGAACAGTAATAATATTATGTGTTCAGTAATTACAATAGCAATATTAAATGTGTTGAATGATTTTGTAATTCCTATAGAACTGATTATTGGTACATGACCATAATAAACACAATTGTGCACAATCAGTATGGCAGTCGTCAATCCCCAGAGGGCAGACTGAAGGAGGCGCAAACTTTCACTGGTCCGTTTTCAGCTTCTGTTAACGTGACCCACATGATTCATAGCTACTACAAACAGTGTATTTGTTTCCTTGCCAGCTCTTCACATTTTACGGAATCACATGCACCACCCATACATGCGCGCACAAACACACACACACACACACACACACACACACACACACACACACACACACATACAGACAAAATCAATCATACTGGTGATTCATTTCCATGCTGTAGAAATGAACTACTTCTCTCACTGGGTGCAGGAGGTCCAGACTTTCAGTCTTTAATAGTGTTAAAATAGAATCTTTTTTTTTTTTACAGTGACTATAAAATAGCTGCAAAACAGTGAATGTTTAAACCAATTAAAATTGCTAAATAAATGTGTGCTTGCGTGAGTGTGTTGTTGTCTGAGTGTAATAGAGACCTGTCTAGCAGTGGGCTGGTGTCCTGACAGGGTGTATACCTGCCCTGCATCCAGTGTTTCCATGATTGCCTCACGAGTCACTATAAACATGTCCAGTGGTACAGCTGTAATTATAATTACAATGTGCACTTGTACATTTCGTGGCTGCATGCCACCACACGGCCTTTCTCTTCTTGTCGTTGTTGGATATTTCTCTCACATTGACTTCGGTTCGGTTATGCGGAATGAAAATGAATCTGTTTTTGTGACGCCCTGGCCAGATTGGTTAAATGCGATGAAGCAAGCATTACTCTCTTTTGCATAATGTTTGGCTTTGCTCAGCTTTTGCTTTCAAAAATTAATTGCATGAACCACAGCAAAAGTTTCATGTAGATATGTTCAATTTTTTCCCCTTCTTCGTCTTCGTGAGTTGACCTTTGCCTAATGTGCTCATAATTAGCATTCGAACATTCCAAAAACTGTACAGCTGACGCACAGTAAGACTGCAGAAGACTGACTTAACGTCAAACCAACTTCCTCCTACCTTAAAATAGACCCATTTTAGGTTCATTTCATTTAAACAGTAGCACCACTATAAGTTTCCCCAATTATAACACACTTCGGAATAAAATAATGCATCTTGTAGCCACCTCAGTGAGAACAGTTTGACCCAATCTGGCCTTATTGCATAGAGTTTTTATCTAGTATCTAGATATTAGCCATGCAAACACTTGATCTAATTATTTCTTTCATGCTGGAGTAAATGTATCCTTTCTGCACATGTTGGATTTTCCTCTATTTAAAAGTGCCGGAGTGGTTGTGTATGTTTTCGTTCTTCTGTTGTACAGTACTCTGCAAAAGTCTTGAGCCATTTCATATTTTGTATTTCTAATGTTGTTTTGAGGAATAGTTCTCCAGACTTCCTGAAGGATTTTTTTTGCCTCTTATTTTTGGCAAGTTTTTGGTTTTCAGTCCAGTCCCTGTACCTGGCCAGTTGTAGAGCAATGTTTTTTGTTTGTAAAGCCATACACTGACCTATGACTCACTCAAGCATAAAAAACATCTAACGTAATTCATGAACCAGTGAGAAACAGACGCTGACAGAAAAAGCAGAGCTGATGACAGATCACCAGGCCGGTGATTAATATACTGGTGATGCTGAATGGTGAATGGTTGGAACAGACGAGTGGGGAAATGAGGTTGCTGATGAATTTGTT
>JAOVVB010233561.1:7500-10133 GCA_028570985.1 Heterobranchus longifilis
TGATGTGTGTAGAAGTCTAAGTCATCATTGCAATTGCACAGCAATTTTCTACTATGTACATATTTATTAATTATTAATCAAGTAATAATAAAAAACTGGCATGAAATATGTGAGCAGGTACAAGTGTGAAAGAGTATATTTACAACAGTGCTTATATTATCCATTGATAATATACAATATATACATGCAGATAATATATAGTATAATGTATATAATTTGCAGAAGATTTAGCAATATCACTCTCGAGGTCATGCTGTTGTGCTGAATATCATGATTTCTTTCTCTTTATACTTTAGAATATCAGCGAACTTTCTGAGTCCCCATGATTAGGGGTTAGAGAGGGATTTGGGATTCAGCCTTGTGTTAGAACTTAGTTAGCTTTGCAGCTTGGGTTAGCTGTAAACAGAAGATGGATGCCTCAGAGGAGATTCTGAATGATGTAGAAGCAATCACTCTGCTCTCAATCACTATGAGTTATTATGCTCTATATCACCACTTGAGAAATGCTTCTTGTCCAATCAGATTATTTGGTCAGAACTAACTGTTGTATAAAGTAAATATAATATTGCTATTTATAATTTGCTATCACTATCATTGTTAACATCATCATCAACATCATCATCATTATCAGCATGTACTGTATATTACCATTATACATACTATTGGTGGCTGCCTTTTGCCTGGTTTCCTCTTTGTATGTCTTGTTTTTTGTTTTTGGCTCTTGTCAGATTTTATCAGACACCAGGCAGAAAAAAAGGGAGTCGTCAGTTAATGCTGAGTCACTACACCTGGAATACACCTGGAATACACCTAGTATACCAGAACCTGTGGTGCTTTCTTCTATAACTGATGTGAGCTGAATTTCTAGATAATGAAAACATCATGGACATCGATCACACATTGACTTGACACATGGACATCTCTCTCTCTCTCTCTCTCTCTCTCTCTCCCTCTCTCTCGCTCAAAAGATGCAGCTTGTCATTGTACAGATAAACTAGAAAGTATAACCTCATTTGATCTGAAGACTTTTCTGTGCTGATCGTTGCAAAGTATACAAATGCAAGATTCCATCCTTAAAGGTTACATTACCATGTTCTAAGAAAATCTGAAAACACCTTTGTACTGGTCGCTTTTGTGGTAAAAATGAGAAAAGCTCCCAAGTAAGCTCAAAAGAGGAAAATTGGCCATGCTGTTAGAGAGGGAGGGGCCGGGGCTTTCTCTCAGTCCTGTATTAATCATAGGCATCTGTGAGATCATGTATGTGGAAGTGGGAGGATAGAGCTTTGCTCCAATTGTGTTATGCCAACCCCTGGCACAGCAGTTCGAAAAAAGATGCGGTTGGCTGCGGTCATGGGAAGCTCCCTGGTTAGTAGCTGTCATGAAATGGGAAGAGCTGCCTGTTCGCTGGGAATTGACACCGAGATAGAAAATAGATGAACTGATATGTTTGGCATGAATGAAAATGACTTTAAAGTAAAACCCAGAGCAAACCCAAATTTAACTGAGAGAGATATGTGCTCTTAGTGAAAATAGACTATACTAGCGCTGTTTAAATCCAAGCTTGGAGGGCCGATGTCTATCACAGATGTATTTCCATACATTTTATAAAGTTTGCTTGAAATCCAAAATGATTTATGTAACCTTCTTATAATAATTATTAACTTACCCCTAAATTTTGTAAAGAGCAATTTATAACATATTTACGTCACAACACTTAAAATTGATGATGTCTAACCTGCCTTGGACATACTGTACAGTACAGTATATCTGGAATTGGGATTTGACTTAGGACTAGAATGCCAAGACCTGAGACTTATTTCTTACTTACGAAATAATGACCTGGTCCCACATAACAACAATATAAAATAACAATTTATTAGAATTAGGGCTTTATAATTCATTCATTCACGTATTTTATGTACTATTTATCCTGTGTAGGGTTGTGGGGCCATGAAGCCTATCCCAAGAAGCTCAGGGCACAACCAAGCTAAGGATGAGGTGCCAACTTATTACCAGGCGCAATCTTACAGACACACACCCAGTCATACAACACAGTAGGGCTGCAACTAGCGATTATTTTAATAATCGATTAACCTGTCGATTATTTTTCGATTAATCGATTAATCGGATAAAACCAAGAAACGCATTCATTTCCGACCCTTTATTCAAAAACAGAACTAAAATCTTTAGAAAGTGCACAAACATGTGGCTCCTTGAGCTGTTATAATAATAATGAAATAAAAATGGACTAACACAAAAAACATACACATGTATACTTTACATCTGCCAAATATATACAGTGGAACCTTGGATTACGAGCATGTGGTAAACCAAATTACATTTTTAAAAACACACTAACGGAATCACTGCTGTAAAGTAAAAATAAAACAAATTAACCTGCACTTTACCTTGAAAAGAATCAGTGTTTCTGTGTAGAGCAGAGAGAAAAAGTGTGTCTGTGAAGGTGAAAGTAGGAGGGGTCTGTGTGTGTGTGTGTGTGTGTGTGTGTGTGGCACGGTGTCCAATGACAGGAAAAGAGCAGGCTAAGCCTTGAGCAGAGAGAGAACATGGATTTTTAACGTCTCTAATGAGACTTGCTTTTGCTTTACACGCGCGCTGTACACACACGCATA
>JAOVVB010233562.1:0-10132 GCA_028570985.1 Heterobranchus longifilis
GCATCCTTTACCCTTTCCATTTCTTTGCAGGCCGGCCTTCCAGAAACTGGAGGACTGTTTTGAGGCCCTGACTCTGAACCAGGAGCTGGGGATCCCCCTGCCAGCCGAACTGGATGAACTGCATCAGAGAGTGAGCCGACTCCACTGGCCTAAAGACGGCTCCTCGTCCCAGAGCACGGATCAGCCATCAACCCCAACAGCCGCCTCTCCGGACTCTTCCGGCATGACAGACGGCGGACCCGTGGACACCTAGGACCCGTGCCTCTCTGCTCTGACCCCTCTGAACCGCTGCACTAATAAGACGAGGATGAGAAACGGAGGGCTTTGAACCCGAGCCACATTGGAACTGGATAACCTGAGGGGTTGTGGGACCTTAACTCTGAGAGTGCCAGTGAACTGCAACGTGGGTGGAAAGACACATTTCAAAAAGACAAGTGTTAGTTACTAATTTTTTTTTTTTTTACCCCTACTAGGCTCCCACTCAACACATGCAGGGTTTGTACTAATGTTTACTGTGTATAAAAGACAATTTGCAACTTTGTTTGGTCCTTTCCCCCGAAACAAAAGACGAACATCTTTTATTATGTTTATTAAGACCTCGATGAGTCCGATGTGACAGCAGTTTTGTTTTTCAGCCTGTGAAGTTTGCTGTGTGTGATAAGCACAGATCAGTCTTTGCCCACCAGAGGACTCACTTCACTGCAGCAGCCAAGAAAACAAAGATGCTCCACAGTCGAGCTGATTGACAGGTTCTAGTAAACAAGAGTGACTCAACGCAGCAGTGGAAGCAAAACACACACTGACCCCGAATAGTTTCATCACTCTGACATTTGGCACACGATGGCGAAGGAATGTTTCGATTTTTTCTGTCTTAAGTACCACTGATCTAATTTTTGACGAGATGGTTACAAGTATGGTTCTGTACTTTGTAGTCTAACGATTTAAAGATTTTTGCCATTTTATTCCAAGTTTCTATCAAACACCTGACGCCTGATTTTAAAACAAAACAAACAAACAGGGCAGAAGCTCTTTTGAAAATTAGGGCTGTTATTATGCCAGACGTAACCATGCAACAGTTGACCATAAAAGTTGCTTTGTACAGAAGAACTGGATTTTTTTTTCTTCTCTTAAGCATGTATATAAATATGTACATATGCCTCTAATTGGATGTCATTTTCTAACGGGAACTCTAGATTTGTAGATTTTTAGACATTTCGTCAACGATGGACGTTTTTAGCCTTTTTGCTATCATCATGCAAGGTACTGACGACCAGTTGTAACCACTATTATTTATATCACTGTAGTGTTTCATAAATAAACCCTCTTAAAGTTGGCTTTTTATTGTCATTCTTCAATTGTGCATGTCAGTAAAATTGTTTCAGCTCGTCTGCTACAATTCAGGATGAAAGATGAATCATTTGTAGATCTGTGTTCACCTTAAAACACAAAAGAAATTGAGTTTTCTGTTTCTTTTCCTACAAGAAATCAGTTCACAGCAAAAGAATTCATATTTTATAATTTGTCAGAGAATTTGATAAATTACTCCAATGACTTACAAAAAAGCACAAAAGCTCAATTGTCCTGTTTGGTAATAAATAATTCAGAACATTTACTGGTTAAACAGAATTTTATGCTTTTGTTTGTTTGGTAATATACTGTACATTTTTAAATACATGTTGGTCAGACAAAAGCAGATTACTTCACTTTCACTTTTTATAGAGTAAATAATACATATTTAACAAATATGAAAACATCATGAAACTTCCCCAGTTGATTACTTACATTAACACAATTATTATTGGGTTTGTTTTCTGAAATGAAAATGACAAATGCAGCATTGTCTAATGCTAACTTTTGGTGAATTTAAGAGAAATCCTCAGACACAAATAGACAAAGTGTAGTAAAATAAATGCCTAAATGTGCATTTTGGATGTTTATCTACAACTAATCTGAAAGAAGCCATGTTATGGAAGTAAAATAGCCCAAAATCTTTTCTCGTTTTTGCCTGTAGTATCTCACCTTATTACTTGCAGCCTTAAAATGATTGATTGTAATTTATAACCACTTCTTTTAGCACCTTGGAATAGAGTGGAGGATCATCAAATATAAAGGTAACTGTTATCAATTAATCAGAAAGAAATCCAAAGTGTGTCAGAGTTGAGATGTTTTTATAAGCCTCTTCTAATCTCTTTGTCCTACTTGTACTTCTTACCTCATTATCTTAACCTTCTTCCTCAGGTGACTCCAATAACTCAAGTATGTGTTCAAGAATTGCCAACAGAGGGAGCTGGTGCAAAATAGTTCTGACTGAGCAAACCTTGAATAACAAGACACTTTGTAGTGCGAGCGTTCATGTTGCACTAAGTTCTTCTACTTTCATTTTAAATATACAGATTCCATCACATCACAGTGTCAGAGTTTGATGTTTTATTTCAGTCTCAGCAGTGAAAATCTGCATTCATACAAATACAAGTACTAAATCCAAAATGCTGAACAACAGTACACGCTGTTGATATGAAGAAAATGAGTTACAACCAGCATACAGACACTTACAATAATGGAGCAGCAGTAACCAAAGATTACCAGTGATGTGGATCCAGCAATAATCACAACAAACAAGATCATGTGGAGTAACATACGGAGTGATAAACTGGCAACACACTGGGGAGTAACGTCCGTACATCATGTGTAACAAACTATAAAATCTTGTGTGTACGATGATTTCCAGGCATACATTTTCTAAATTGTCTTCTTAGATCAGTAGTTCTACTTTTTAAGATGCAAAAAAAAATGGCCCCTGAATACAAACATACAGCAGGTGACCATGTGCATGCACTCATGTTTTTGAATGAACAATAAACTTTGGACTGTTTCTATTCTACTCCGTCTCCCCCGTCCCTACCCTGAAGCATCGAGTGCATAACTCAAATATCTGAATCTAATCACTGGCTTCTGCAGCACGTCAACACACTCGCTGTCCTGCTCTGCAAACACAGACTTTTTTTCTTTTTAGGATTTCTCTTCTGTGTTGTGGCAGTGCTGTTTCGTCCCGAGGAATATCTACCGTCTCTCATGCGTCCCGAGAGCACTCTGATTATTTCCTGTCACTCCTTAACCTGTGGAAGAAAAGGGCAAGTCCTCTTTCATGTCTGCCAAATGACCGCCCGCTTTGTAACCGCATCGGCCCCGTCAGTCGAGTACAAAGCGAGAAAGAAAAAAATAAATCATCTGGGTTAAACATAAACAAGTACATTCAGAAATATCATGCTAAGGCAGAGTTGGAGGCGTTCCCTTGTCTTTAGTGGGCCTGTTTTACCTCATCTTTGTCTCAGAGGAGGATATTTTTGGACACATCTGTGTCACCAGTGTCTCTTTATACATACGTTTCTTATCCACGTGTCCCTCGGCACAGCCAACACGTCGATAACAAAGAGAGCTCCTTCTCCCCATGCACACAAAGGTTATCAACCCCCATTCCAAACATCTTTTTTTATAAATCATTTGGTTTCATTACACAGCATTATAAACACTGACTAGTCCATTAGACTAGATATTCATACTGTTATTTAAGGGGGCATGACCTTATATTCTTGGCTATCAAATATATCAAAAATGAATATTAAAGACCTCATGACATATCTTCTGTAACAACAAATGCACCTTAATGGTTTCTATTTGTTAAGACGGTGTCCACAGCTTATCTTGTTTGTGCCTCCGATGTATAAAAACCAAAGAAAAGGGGCATTCAGTTCAAGTCTTTGGAGCCAACACTGCTCCCCTACTCCTTTTAAAACAGAGGTTACTCAGGGAGGCAGACAGGAGAAAAACAAAGATGTAAAGAAGTGTTTTGGTCCACAAAAAAAAAGCATCACAGTCCTGCGTTTGAGGACTACACGCCTGCTCATGCTCCGGGGGTACCGGCCTGCTGGCCCATGAGAGGGTCCCCGCCCTCCACGCCCTCCTGGACGGGGGTCGTCTCGTGCTCGGCTGTGATCACGATGGTGTTCTCATCCACCAGCTCACAGGTGGGGTTGGAGAAAGCCGACAGGGGCAGGGTGATCCTCTGCATCTCACGCTCATACACTCGCTGCTCGTGCTGCTTCTTTAAGTCCCGCCCCCTAAACACAAAACAACAGAGATTCATCAATACGAGCGACTGCTCGCACACAAGTAGTCATGTGAGCTAATGTTAATACATATATATATATATATATATAGATAGATACATGTAAACAAAATGTGAAGTGATGCAATAAACAGCAGCAAAATTAGGATATTTATGTTTAAGTTATTTATGGATCCCTGAAAAAGTGCAAATATTTGTTTTTTTTTCACTTTGGCTTAAACAAAGGAAATATAACAATAATAATAATGTTAAGTAGTGAGATTTAGAGGTGCAGGTAGGGGGATTTTGTTGTTGCGATACTAGCTAATTCCTCCTGTTTCCAGTCTAGCTTCATATTTTACAGACAGATTTATAAAGTGATATCACAGGTGAAGCTAATTTCATTAACGATGGCTCAAATCCATTACACACCTGTAGTCCACACAGATCTTGGAGCTTCTCTTAAAGGTATAATATGTAACATTTCAGCATTAAAATGTCTAAAAACGAAGAAAAACATATATATATTGATTGTAGTCGCTTTAATTATTCTTCTTAGCTAAAGATCAAAGCTATCATATCTTATTTTGTTGTTATAATACAAATAGCTGTCATAGTGATACTTTAAGTAGTCTTGTGGTTGATACTATGTACAGCACCATTTTTGGGGGCACGCAAGCTCAATATTCATGATAAGGAGCTTGAGATAACATACTGTACGCAGATAACAGAGCCTGTTATAGTCTGCAGCAAAGGCAGGGGACAGATGGTGAAAGGGAACGGAGCGCTGACGAGCTGGCGAGGAGTTTATCTACTCCGAGGCAACACAGTGATGAGGAGCAGCATGAGGCTGCTTTCTCCTGATCTGCAGCCAACACACGACAATATGCTCTATTGGACTCAAAACACCTCCTACCTGCATGCATCTCTGTACATCACCACGGATTCTTTACACTAGGGTGTGGGTCAATTTAGCTTCAAGCATGTCACATTCCCCAGAATCCTTTTTGCTTTCTTTCCCAGAATTCGTTGAGAAGATTAATGCCCTTGTCTGTACGAGTTGGCTTAGCTTAGCACAGAGACGCGAAACTAGAGCTGAAGATTTGGAAAAAAATGGTGATTATTTTTGACTGATATTGCAATTGCGATATGATTCACAATATTAGAGGGAAAGATCATTTTGGCATCATTATTCTAATTTTCATTGAAAAAATCATGGTGTGATTTCTTTGCAAGGATCTGTACCAGACTAGTCCATACTGCGATTTCTGTCAAATTCAGATCAACCCAACTGGAAACAGAGGAAAACAAGTAAATGTGACAAAATCTGCCTGTTTGTTTGATCTGTACAAAAGTGTCATCCATTTATGTACCAGACTATTTCTTGGTCGGGATCAAAAACTTCCTGGAGCTAGTTGCCTGGCAAACTACCCAGGCTAGCTGTTTCCCCCTGTTTGCAGTCTTTGTGCTAAACTAAGCTAAGCTAAGCTAAGCTAAGCTAAAATAAGCTAAGATAAGATAACTGTCTACTGGCTCCCGCTACATATTTAAAGACCAGATATGAGAGTGGTATTAATCTTTTCATCACAATTCTCAGCAAGAAAGAGAATAAGCGTATTTCCTTATAGGTTGTTCACAGAGTTGTTAAAAGACTGATCTCTGCACGGCAGTCTGATATTTTTAACATCGGGGGCGTCCAAATGTCATATATGCACAACACTTGCTCATCACTGCAGAGTGTCAGGCATTTACTGGTGCTATTTGCAGTGCTCGTGTGCTCGGGAAGCCTGCAGGGGATCTGTGTCCTCGTCAGGACCAACTCCTACTGGTTAGTCAACAGCCAAGTCCCAGTGAGTAACAGTATGAAGTAATGATGAGTATAGTATAAACCTATACATGCATTACACCCTCTCTGGCCAGGAGGAGAAGTCTGGAATAAAAAGAGGCGTATGGTGGTCTACAGCCAGTCCTGGCGTACTGGTGCAGGGGGGGATTGCAAAGAATTTGGGCACGTTTTCCACACAACTATCACATTACTGAAAGTGATGTCACTGTACGCCCTCTGCGAACCCTCTGACAAACACGCTGCTCCTCTTTATTAATAATGACCTCCTAAAAACAGACAACAAAGACCAGGGCACTGCTAATCAGGTTTGACAAATACAGACCTGTGAGGGCATTTTGTGTCAAAGGGAACCACGACATTGGGGACATCATTTTGCACACAACAAAACTGTAGCTGAGTGTGCAGGGATTCCCCGTCCAATCCAACCCTCTCTTCTCTTTCAAGAATATAAAATAAGAATGCTCAAAATAGACTGCAGGCATTTAATATCCTGTCATGATCCTCCCCGTGTTCTGCTAAAATCACTGCATTACATCGAAGTGGAACAACGGAGAGCATCGTTGGGGAATGTGAACAGCTGATTCCCTAAACTCAGGAGGCCATTAAACGTGCACGCTATCACGTGTTTTAACTAATCATACTGGCATTTCACCTAAAGCTATGAACAACACTGCATGTGCCAGTGGAAACAGGAAGCAGCCCTGATGCCCTGAAGCATCACATTTTGACTTTGCATCACAGGTACAGCAGATGTAAGCAATGTAATAATGACATCCTGGAAACAGATTAAATGCCTCCTCAGAGAGGAACAATAAGTACATGCTCTCCTTAAAATCAACTCACTTGTAACCTGCCTTTTGGGCATTTTAGAAATTTAATTTTAAAACTTCCCATCTACTGGTAATTGTTTTACATAACTGTATTTTATTTTAGATTTTAATTATCTATCAAAGTATCTACCCTAATACCAAAATCCCATGGGCTTTTTACATAACTTTCTTCATAACTTCTATTATTTTCCCTAATCAGAAAGTTTTTAATAGCTTTCTATTTTGTTTCTGATGGTATTGCTTCTCCTCTGTGTGTCTTTGTAACTGACTCGATTGTAAATGAGGGCCGCCCCTCAATGATCTCTCCCGTATGAATAAAGCTTGAATGAATCTTTCATCTTTCATAAAATGTCTCTGATTGATGATCTCGATGCGATTTAGATACTGACCTCTTATAGAAGTAGCCAAGTGTGATGCCTACTCCGAGGACGATTATAATCGCCATCATGAGGATGCCGATGACGTAGCCTGCAAAACCAAAGAACGTACAAGGTTAAAAAGTGAACGTACAAACTATAAAGATATTTAGATCATGTAGCAATGCATAACTTATAACTAAGAATCATTCATATTGGAAGTACAGAGTACCACCATAAATAACAACGTACCGAGCGTACCAAGGTCCTTTTTCTGTTTGGGTCCTGTGCGCACTCGCTGGCTGATTCCCATCACCGGCTGCACGGCAGCGACTTCTCCCCGAGACGCTCCCGACTTGGCCGGCTGAAAGCTCTCTGCGGAGGGAATGGTTCCTGTGGGCTTCAGGGATTCAGCCTCCGCTGCTGCCGCTGCAGTAGAGGCTTGTTCTAAAGACGCAATTAAACAATGCCCGTGTTAAACTGCAGTTAAATCCATTTTAATTAGGGATGCTCCGAGTTGTGCTTCTGTTGATCTACTGCCAACGGAAACCAAATCATATCAAGTAGTAACTGTCATTTTGAAACACAACCACCACTAGAAAACTGCTGGGTCGAAATGAAGAATATACTGTAGTATACATTTGTACATTGATTTTGCGATATCATCTATGCCGTGGCATCTCTCCCTTTAATATCTCAGGGTGTATTAGACCATTGTGGGTTTTGTTGGAAATCAATGAGCAGGACTGCTTTATGGCGGCTTAAATCTTGGATGTTTATATGATTTTTGCATCACTGTGATGATGCAACCTTCATTTACTGAATTAGCCAGAAAGGTTGTGTTTGTCCGTAAACAGTTTATCAGTTGATTTTCCAGAAAATGTCCTTCATTACAATATAAAATATAATAATAATTGTTCAGTAGGTCTGTGACTGATGATTATTTTCATCATCGATTAATCTGCAGATTATTTTCTTGATTAATTGATTTAATCATTTGGTCGATGGTCTAAAATGTCAGAAAATAGTGGAAAATGTCCATCACAGTTTCTCAGAGTCCAAGGTGATGATGTCTTTAAATGTTTTGTTTTGTCCAAAACCCAAAGATATTCCATTTAATGTGATATAAAATAGAGAAAAACAGAAAATCTCCATATTTGAGGCTGAAAAAAAGCATTTTCTGCCATTTCTGCATGAAAAATGCCTTTAACGATTAATTAATTCTCAAAATAGCTGCTGATTATTTTTCTGTCGATGGACTAATCGATTAGATGACTAAGCGTTGCAGCTCTATTGTATGTGTGTGAAGACACTTGTTGTAGTAATGCACTTACTGGTGCATTGTTCTGGACCATGTGGTTTCTAATCGCTGCCAGTCCAACAACATTACCACTAATGCAAAAACCTCCTAACCTGCAGGACGACAGCCCCCCACACTGCTCTCATGAAATAGCAACATAAATCAGTTAGGAGGACTGGTTAGTTAATGCATACTTTTTTTCACATGTCAGAGGTAAACAGGCTCTGCATGCTCGGCTGTATCTCGAGAGACAGAAAAGGTTCCGCTTGCAGAGGTGTCAACATCTGCTCTTTAACTCGTTTTCCATTTCCTCCACACAACTTGTTGTTTACGAACTCTGGAGTTAAAGGGCATGAAGTCATAAACTGGAGCAGCCAATTAGCTGCTGTCTCCAAGCGAAGACTGTTCCTCTCTGCCAATGAGCTGAGGTTTGGGGCGTGGTCAATGGCTTTCTTCAAACTGAACTTTCCGACATGTGACTGCAGGGCTTTGTTATTGTGTGATTTAGGTTTCGGAGACCAGAAGGAAACAAAGGACAAAGTAGACGAGACTTCTCACAGTGGCTTAACCCTCCTGCAGACTAATACTTTAATACTAATACACCAAGAGGAACCATTTAAAAAACTTTTTGGTTGACCCATAAAACTTTTTATTTGACTGCATCCTCTCTCATCAAGCTACGTTTTTGTGTGTTGACTAATTAGAACATTTGCATAACTACAGAAATGTCACCTCATTATTTCTCCCTAGCATAGCCCACTTTTTAAAAATAATGAGAGCTTTACAGGGAAGAGAAAGTAATTGCCGGCAGCATCAAGAGAGAACAGTGTGAAAAATTACACAGAGCATTCTGAAAGAAAAGCATTTTAGTGTTGTTTTGTCATTAATTTGGAATATGCATATTCATCTTTGCCAGGTCGGGCTTTTGAAGCTGGGGTTCTGGCTGTTTTCCTACAAAATGTCAAATTCCCTTGGGCAAATGCCAACTCTGCTATCCAAATGTTGATGATTATTGGTGTGTACAGTGTTTACCTACCTTTGCATGCATCAACAGCACAGAATTGTCTTTGGACTGTCTCGTCTGGGCCAGTAATGTAGCACCAGGGCCTCTCAGAGGAGTCTGGGTTTCGGCAGTAATTGTGATCTCCCACACCTACAGGAGGAACGATAAAAACAGCACAAGTCTGTTACTGATGGAAATATAGGCCTGCCTGTCTGCCTGTCTGTCTGCCTGTCTGTCTGTCTGCCTGCCTGTCTGCCTGTCTGTCTGCCTGTCTGTCTGTCTGCCTGTCTGCCTGTCCTGCAGAGTGGGTGGATTCATTAATCATTAACACTTCTTCATCACACCACAAAGAACTGGGGCCCGCCATGAGCACAAAGAGAGGAAATGGCAGCTGCTGTATATAACAGAAGCAATGTAACACCATAAACAGATAAATCAGTGGCTGTAAATATCAATTTGTTTATTATTGTTTATTATTCCTCTGCATGTTTGGAAGACTTGAAATCCTGTGGCAAACTGTATTATTGCACCGCATCAACATCTCAACAAACATGTAAGAGCAGTTTGTTATGCTGTGAAGAAACTGTTGTGCCTGTCAACATCAGTGACATTTTAAATGGCCTGTTTCCTGACTACAGCAGAAAACAGGATAGGAGTCACTTTACTTAATGGGACATTCACTGACGTCTGCA
>JAOVVB010233563.1:0-10132 GCA_028570985.1 Heterobranchus longifilis
CCGTATCACCAAGACAAATTCCTTGTGTGTAAAAAATACTTGGCAATAAACACGATTCTGATTCTGATTCTGATTACTCTTACATCAACATCACATCTTATGTTTTCTCTGGCGATGCAATTAGCTGTGTTTTAAATGATCACTATTTTCATGTTATTGTATATATTCTAAGACATTCTGAAATGCAGGGAAATTGCCATCATTCTGTTTAGATTTTTTTTTTTTTCCTTGATCTAGTATGCCACTTGAATGGATCATAAAACAAGAGAAAAAGCTCCAGAAAAATAAATCTAACCATTAGATGAAACACATCACTCCAGCTTCCTGCTTCTGGAAACGTACAGAAACGCAGAAGAGCAACCTGAAAGGTTGAAATGGAAAAGGGGGTGAGATGGATGCTTACTCAGCTTATTCGTGTACGTTATTGATCAGTAGCCCAAAGAGCAGTCGAAATGACTCAAACATGTCACTCCTCCAGCCAGAGGGGGAAACCTACCAAATCTACTCCCCCAGAGGAAGCTGTAATGGATCTCAACACTTAGCACAATGACACCTGCTGGACTAAATGATGATTTCAGTTTCAAATACTTCCTCTGAATAATCTTCAAATCTAGAAACATAGAATGTATAACCTGTAACCTCAGGGACACTGTTAAAAATAATTGCCATTTCACCTGTTTTTAGTCATTGTCATATTATCAAGAAATATATACGTGTGTGTATGCATGTGATCCCAAATGAATTGCCTATTGTCTAATAATAATAATATTTATTTATAGTGCGTTTTTCAAAACTCAAGTTGCAGAGTGCCTCACAAAGGCATCAAAATAAACAGACGAGTCACACAATCATTAAGTATTAAAATAAAACTTGTGAAAACAGTGTGCAGACTAGCCTAAACGTTTACATTATAACAATGCACAGAAATATCAGGCAGGAATCAATGTTACTTTGTGTTGCAAGCCAAAGAAAAAATTGCCTAAATTTAAATGTTAATTGAGATTATTGAAGCCAGCTCATGTTGATATCAAATGTTATTATCGAGCAGTTAATTTTCTTCTCTTTTTTTGTGCGTTATATTCTACTGTTGTGATTTACAGTATTTTTGATTTTGAGTTTCTTGATGGAAAAATTTGACATTTTTAATGTCATATTTTGCCCTATTTATAATAGCCCGATATGTTATTAATCACTTGTCTGCCTTGGGCTGAAAAAGAGCCAGCAACATGCATCTCTCCTTGTTCCTTGTGTGAATTCAGTCACACTCATTTGGTTTGGTACAAGTGTTTTCTCCATTAGATAATGCCTCATTTGTTCGTTTAAACATAACATTTCAGAAAACTTGAAAAACATATCTGTCTTAATGTAATCAACTGGGGGAGTTTCATGGAGATATCTAAATTGTTTATTGACCTCGTGTCTGCACTTAAAATCAGAAGTGATGGAAATGGAAAATAACCCAAATAAAGTCACAATTAATTATACATGATCTAATGCAATCCACACTTAATGCCACTGGGATCCACTACTCTTGTATGTGTTCACACTTTTTAATTGGTTTCACGCCCCCCACCCACACACACACCCACACACGCACACACACACAGCTGTTCCCACTTTCTATAATATCAGCCCTGCAGTTACCTGACCCCGCCCCCTCCTCACCTGCTCTCGCTTTCGCTAATGAGCCATCTGGCGCCAACAGTGCCAGTCATATATTGTGCGTCATTTGTACGCGCGCATGGTTTGTCCACGTTGCTGTTTTCTGGAAACATGTACGCTGCACGTGCCCTACCTGCATCTGACCTTCCTGCTTCTACCTGCAGTAAGTTAATTTCTTCAATAATTCACAAAATCTGAATTTGTCTGCATGTAGAGCTTCTGCTATTGACATGCGCACACACACACACACACACACACACACACACGGCCATGCCTCGTGCGTTTGCAGGATTGAAGGCGGTTTTTGTCTTTGAGTAGGCCCTAGGTCTAAATTCCTTCAAAGTTCACACAAACTGAACAGCATTATATTAATATTATAACGGAGCTAAGTTTACTCACAGCAAAGAATGCATCAAGGTCGTCCTAGGAGTAACCTGTATCTTTTGCAACTTTTTGTGGTGGGTGGTTTTGTGTCTCTTTGTAGTCATATGGGGGTTTGTGTATGTTAGTGGTCAATTTGTGGTGGTTTTGCATCTTTTTTTTTAGTAATTTTGCATCTTTTGTGGTGGTTTTGCATGTATTTTTAGTTGTTTCAGAGCATCTCTCTTTGTGAGCATTTTGTTGTTTTTTCTGAAACATTTTTGTGATGCGCACACACACACACACAGTTAATGGTTTGAGTCAGTCTGTAAACTGACATTCATTATATAATACAAATTTCCATTTTATTTAAACAGATTTGCTCTCCTTTTTCTTTTCTTTTTTTAAAGGGACAAAAGGAAAACGTCCTCATGAACATCGGAACCTGGACTGTTTGTGACTACGAACAGTAAGTACCAATCATTCTTTACGGTCTATTGTGTGTTTGTGTTGGTTATCTGTGCTTGTTTATGGAGGACAGAAGCTGCCAAAATAAATGCATACATACATGAATGACTCAATACACACATGAATTGATCAAATGTCACATTCGTGGATATTTGTTTTACTTTGCTTCTTTATTTATTCACATTTGTAACAATTCCCCGTTTTTGCACTTTACTTTCCTATTTAATTTAATTTACTTTAATACATTTTAAATTTTAAAAACAATTTATTTCACCAAACTTATTTATTTCTGTATATAATATATTTATTAATTTACTTCCCTATTTAATTCTTTTATTTACATATTTTTAATTACATTATTGCTATTTCTTTAATTCTGTATTTTCCTTTTGCAATGTCCTCCCTATTTATTTACCCAAATGTATTCATTTCTGTATTATTATTATTAATAATCTATTTCCATATTTAAATTTAAAATTCTTTTTAAATTTTTTTATGCAATTCTTGTGTGTGTCATGCAGTCAACTCCGATGTATTTATGTATTTGTTTTTTTTATTTTGGCAGTTTCTGTCCTCCATATATATATATAAATAGGTATATGTGTTTATATGTATATGCAGTGTCTCTGTCATTGACTTCATACAGTAAAAAAATTAAATGTCATGTTTTTTTTCTTTTTTTTGTTTTTCAGGTAGATCGAGTGAGCAGATTCGGAAGTCTACCAGGCCATCTACGAAAGCTAAGGGTCAATCTCTTTCTATCATGGCCGCCGTGCCATATGTCTTTCTATTGTCTCATACACAGTAACTCCAACCTAAAATTAGATTCATAAATGGATACAAAATATATAATTAAAACAATATAATCAGAATTAGATTCAATGAATAGATCCAGAAAAATTAAACAATATGGTGCAATAACCGTTTTTTTCCTCAGGCAAATCAACAAAGGGTAAGTGTCATTTTTATTTGTGTTTTTGTTTGGCCGCCGTGCCAAAATGTATGTCTTTCTCCAAAATGCAACCAAACAATAGAAAGATTTATCAATAAATTAGGTTTAAGAAAGTTGGAAGTAAAACATTTAACAATATGAGTTACAGAAAAATCAAACAATAGAAATGTTACATACACACAAAAAATGGTAGAAGATATCAAAATGCTCAATGCAAGTTTCAGAGTAGTTCAAAGTCTTTAAATGAAGTCTGTAGCTCAAAGTTTGAAGAAACGGTTAAAGGTAAATCAACAAAAGGTAGGTGTCATCACAAGTGTTATGTTTTTGGTTGGCCGCCGCGCCTCCCTGTCGATTGCGTTCTATCGATCCGTGTATCGATTGCGTTCTATCGATCCGTGTATCGATTGCTTTCTATCGATCCGTGTATCGATCTGTCCCTCTCTCCGCCATGGCCGCCGTGCCATATCTGTCCATCTCAAACCAAATCAGGTTTTATTGTCTTGTACATGATCATACACAGTACAACATGTAGTGAAATTCATACACGCCCCACTCCAGAATGCAACCTCACAATAGATCATTTAGGTTTACTAAAGTTAAAAGTTTTGCCGCAGTTTTAAGAGCAGAGCGACCCTGTTTTGTTTTTTTTAGGAAAAAACAGGGTCGGAGTTAAAATCACTACTTTATATTCATATTCAAGTACTTGATTCCATGAAATCTTGTATATTGCTTATGAATCTGTGTAAGACTTCAGTATAACACTGGAGCGCTAGGTAGTCCGTGTACAGGTAAGACTTCAGTACAGCACTGGAGCACTAGGTAGTGTGTAAGACTTCAGTATAACACTGGAGCACTAGATAGGATGGACCCTACAAATTTCCACCGGATATTTCACACACTGACGATGTCGGACGATATTGAGAAAACATGCTGTCGATGTATGCTGCGAAGCTTAACAGCGTTAATCCTGCCTGCGGCGCTCATTTAATTGATTGCATTTTCAACTGGATTTCACTTTGTGGTGCCAGATGAGTGGGCTGATTGAAAGGTGTGGACCCAGGTGAGCTACAAAGGGTATGTCAATTTAATTTTTTTGCAACCTAACAATAGATAAACTGTGTATGCAGAAATTAATGAACAATATAATCAGAATGAGTTTTAATGAGTAGTTGTGTTTTTCGAAGAAAAAATAAAAACCCCAAAAAACCATAAAGTTAGTATGGGGTTTCAGAAATATTTAACAATATAAACAGTACATTATTTTATATGCAGAATGTAACATCAGTCTGACAGTGATTTATGGCAGGTGGATGATTAAGGAAATTATTTTTAATTTATGTCATATCCACTGTGCCATGTAGGTTCAGCTATGTTCGATTTTGGTGCCATAACCTATTTTTCAGGTGACCGCTTCCATGTTGGACAAACACGTACATGGGTACTCCATTCAGAAAGATGAAGGACCGAAGGTACCTGGCTGCCTTGAGGATGTGAAGAGGAACCACGGTGACCTGATACTACTGTGCCTATGGAATGATGCCCCACGAGACCTGCCATCTCCTGGAGTAATTCCAGACGCTCTTGCAGCGTAACTTTGACAAGTTCTACACGTTTCTGATGGAAGTCGAGAGATTTGATTCAGACTCCTCATATCTTCCCACATCTGCAGACCCAGGTTAAATAGCTTAGCTGTTCTGTAGAGGATTAGTCAGCAGAGAAGTTAAGTCGTGGTGCAACACTGGCAAGCAGCAGAACCTGCTGGTGGAAGTCTACTTTGCAGGGGCATCGCCGGGTAGTCGCTCTGGAGAACTCTGACTTCTAGGCATATAAGATAATCCTTTATTAGTCCCACAGTGGGGACATTTGCAGTGTTACAGCAGCAAAGGGATAGTGCAGGAACCAGCTGGTAGCCTACATCACCAAGCAGGCAGGGGTGGCATCCCACTGAATCTGGATAAAGCAGAAGAAACTGTGGCAGAGATAACTCTGTACCCTAGTTGGTAGAGCTTATATGTTTGGGATCAAGTCCCATCGCTTTTTTGGGGTTTTTTTTGGACCCACTGGTTTCCAGTGAATCAGAACCCCCATCAGTAGTTGCCTGAAGACGAGGATTGAACTCACGTAGTTAGATGTCCATATGTAGATGTCCATACCTTCCTGCTGTAGCAGCAAAGAAGGAATGGGAGATGTTTGATGATAACATGGACCAGGTGCTGGTAACAGTGATTGCAGGTGGGGAAGAAGCTCAGGGCTATGTCTTCAATCATCTGGACCATTAGGCTGTTCAATTCTGCAAGAAGTAGCTGAAAGCTTGCTGAGGCCTTGGTGGCAGATGATCTGACACAGGGGGAGCATGTAGATTGTGAAGAGTAGGGGACTGAGCACAGAGTCTTAGGGGACACCTAGATTTGTGTATTGTATCAGGTTTGGTTCATGGTAAGGGCTTTGTTAGTGTCACATAGTCAGGAATTAATGCAGGCACCGACCTGAATGGCAGAAGCAAACCTTCCCAAACAGGCAGAGCTGACCTCCAGGTGGACTGAATGGTGGCGGAGCCAATCTGGTGACAGCGGGGGTTCTATCAGGACGCTGGTCAAGGTCTTTACTCATGAGTGCAATGGTAAGAAATTTCAGCCTTGTATTTCTCTCCAAATGAATTGTTTAATGCAATTATTCATAGCTAATGTGACTGTTTTTAATTATGTAAACTAGGGGTGTCACTATTTAGATTCTAAATTGAAAAACGATCTACATTAGCTTTCAATTGTTATCATCAATATCAAAAGCAGAAACTGATTCTCCCAGTATTTCTTTTTCTCTCCACCCCCGTCTATTTGCGTGCATCCTGAGAAAACACTTCATAGATGACACAGCGGTCATTAGCATGCTAAAGCATAGCAGCCTGCAGCTAAAGACACACTGTAAAATTGTCCTGCTGCCCTGATGTCACTTTTTTGCCTTCACCGTAGGGTATGTGAACAAACAACGAATGGTAAATTAGCATGTGGTTGCCGACAAGACTGCATGGCGCATTCATGTGCACCTTGTAAAGCCATGGTGTGTTCAGGTGTACCTTCGAGAAAGTTGAAGAAACTCATATTGTTGTAAAGTAACTTTATGCTATCTAGTGGCAGTGTTGGTCAAAAGTCAAATCGTGGATTTGGAGAATCGTGACACCCCTATTGTGAAATTAATTTTGCAACACAAGGCTGTGTGTGTGTGTTTGTGTGTGTTGTGTGTCTTCAGAGGGGTCATCTTCATCAGTCGTCATCAAGTCTGAAGGGTCAAACAGCCGATCGAAGAACTCACTGACAGCAACATTTCAAGAGATGTAAGTTATTTTAATTTAATTATGTTGTATCTGAATTTGCAGATAACTATTTTGTACTAACATTCAGTATCTTTACATTTGAAAATTTAAAATATCTCATGAAATGGAAGCTTTTCCATGAGGAAAAAAATGCTGATATATCATTCTAACCCTACATTAAAACATTACATTCTTGTCATAATGGTTACATCAGTACGGTATGAAAATCAACTTCCAGAGACTGGGAAAAAATGATAAAATGTTATGACTAAATATTGTCTTTGATGGGTTGCATATCTCAAGCAAGTTTCAAGTGTCTGGAAGTTGAATTTTATATCATTCTGAAATTAATGGAAACCAGTGTCTGCCTCGATGGAAGGAAAGATCGTCAATCTAAAAACCCACAGAGTGATTTGGAAAATGGCTGGCACTAAAGTATGTGATTAACATTTTGTTTGTAATAAATGGATCCTTTAAGTGAAAGTATTTACTATTTTTCTAATTTTCTAGTATGGGACTGTGAGGCGGCTGCTGTTCTTACCTTCAACATCCGGGGACGAGAGGTCTTCAAAGATCGGACGCTGCTGACCGCCTGATGAAGTTCATGAAGGTACAGTATGTTCTTAGTTATATTAAAGTTAGTATCACTTTGATTTGTCAGTACTACTCAGACTACAAATAGAAATCATGCTTCTGATTCCAAAATCTTGTCCCTTCCCACAGGAAGGTTTACAGACATATACAGAAATATTTAACTCTCCAAGGATTTACCAATTAAAGTTTTTCAAAGATCGATTCAGCCCCTATATAATATTGCTATTTTTAAAGCTTTCTGCTAATTTTTATGATCTAAAGTGGAGTTAAAGCATAATTAAGCCCTTGGGAACTCCATAACGATCCATAAAGACCTCCTCCAGACATGTTTTAAAGTATGTAAAAATAGTGCTATGATTAATATTTTGTGTGTAATAAATGGGTCCTTTAAGTGAAAGTAATTACTATTTTGTTATTTGTCATTCTCTAGTATGGAACTGTGAGGCTGCTGCTGTTCTTACCAACAACATCGAGAGGTCGAGAGGTCTTCAAAGATCGGATGCTGCTGACCGCCTGATGGAAGTTCATAAAGGTACAGTATGTTCTTAATTTTTCTTAAAGTTTTTGTGCTTGCCTACCCCTTTCATAACTCAAAAGCCTTGCAGAAGCTGTTATTGGACCTAGTAGAGCAGTTTTTCTGTCTTTCTTTGATTCTTCTTGACCAATTTGCAAACATATGGTTTCTTACACCATATTTCTCTGACCATGATCTGTTTTTGAGAAAAAATAAAAATCAATTTATGATGCATCTGGATGTTTATAATGACGTGTGATGCCTCAGAGGAATGTAACATTTTTTCTGCGACCAGCAGCTCTCTCTCTTTCTGTTGGTTGACAAAGCTGTGCCCAAACGTAAACCGCAGCTTTCTATCTAGGAGGCTGAAATTTTAGTCTGCAGCCGGGCTTGGTGGAATATTTTCTTTTAATTTTTGGCAGCAGGACTAGAACTCAACACTAAGTTCCAAGTTGTATTCAATATGATTCATTCTCAGTCTCTCTTTTTGTCTCTCAGGTGGGGAGAAGCAGGAAACCGTCTCTGCTCAGCCCTTCCTCCTGTGTGTTGGAGAAACAAACATCATCCAGGATCAAAAGTTCATTCCCTGTACAACACGGACCGGAGTGTGCTTTATATGTCCTACAGAGACACTAAATGACCACAGACGGACACAAAATGACGACAAATGACCTAAAATGACTACAAAGAGACACAAAACCACTACAAAAAGATGCAAAACTACAGATACAAAACCAAAACAAAAAATGCTAAATAACTAAAAATATACAAAATGATGCAAAACTGAAAAAGAACACAAAACCACTACAAAAAGATGCAAACAAAAACACAAAACCACTACAAAGACACAAAATGAAAAAAACACAAAACCACGACAAAAAGATGCAAAATGAAAAAACACAAAAATACTACAAAAAAATGCAAAATGAAAAAAAACAAAACTACTACAAAAAGATGAAAACAACACAACCATGACAAAAAGATGCAAAATGAAAAAAACATAACACCACTACAAAAAGATGCAAAATGAAAAAAACACAAAACCACTACTAAAAGATGAAAAAAACACAACCATGACAAAAAGATGCAAAATGAAAAAAACATAACACCACTGCAAAAAGATGCAAAATGAAAAAAACACAAAACCACTACAAAAAGATGCACAATAAAGACAACCAAACCACTACAAAACAAGATGCACAAGTAAAAAACACAAAAGCACAACCACCACAAAAAGAATGCTAAACTGAAATAAAACACCACAAAAAGACTAGAAAAACTACGACCACGAGACACAAAATGACCACAAGGAGATAAAAAAACGACGAAGGACATATCATCCCCCCCCCCACACACACTACTGGATCCTGTTTACTACGACCACTCTTCACAGGCCAATTCCCCCCCCGCTGCACACAATGCTACATTTTTACTGAGAACTTGAAGATGGAAGATTTGTTTTTCTTTTTGGATTTCCAATTTTGAAGGGACTATCATTTTTGGATTTGAATGGACTACAAATTCTTGGCTCCTTTTTATATTTAGAAAAGTTGTAATAGAGTTTTCCCAATAGAACAAATAACAGCTGGAATGTTGGAGCCAAATTCTTTGTTTGGTGAAATTGTATCTTTGTTGTCCCATTAAAAGACTGTAATATGTGTAAATTAGAAACAAAATAAATGAAATATACAAAATGTGACCAACACTGAGAAATGACAATTATGATCTTTGTTTATCTGCTTCTGATGTATGATGATTTGATTTGATTGATTTTAATTTGATTTATTATATAGTTTATTTTGATTCACTGATACTTCTGGTAGTTACAGTAGCCTAACGCTTTAAGAATAATCTTCCTAGTGGCTTCAGGATATAACCTCTTTCTCTTTTATTTTTTTAATTTAACCACTTTCATAACTCTATGGTCAATTTATTGTGTTGTATATAAATGACCAGAGAATAAGCAGTAAAGTAAGTAATTAGATACTCAGTTTATTTAGCTAACTTTTTGACTGCACCCATCAATTTATCAGTTTATTTTACAGAACTCGTTTTTGTTTCTAGTTATATCAGGCTGTTGGGGTTGTTGTACAAAACATATTTTGCATTCAAATAAAATGTTTATCATTTAAATAAATAAATAAATATATATATATATATGGAGTGAAAGTCTGAATATATTGATTGAACTCCCAAATATATTGATTGAACTCTGAATATATTGATTGAACTCTGAATATATTGATTGAACTCCCGAATATATTGATTGAAC
>JAOVVB010233564.1:0-10132 GCA_028570985.1 Heterobranchus longifilis
TGATCTGTGGAGGGGTGAGGGACTGATCTGTGGGGGGTGAGGGACTGGTCTGTGGAGGGATTGATCTGTGGAGGGGTGAGGGACTGATCTGTGGAGGGGTGAGGGACTGGTCTGTGGAGGGGTGAGGGACTGGTCTGTGGAGGGGTGAGGGACTGATCTGCGTCAGACGTCGTACAAAGACGGAGAAAGTCCGACTTTTTCACCCAGAACGCTGTTTGTGTCTTTGGTGATTTTGGTTATTTACGTTTATTATTTAACTTCCGTACGTAAGTTAATTAATGTAACAAACGTCCTTAGTTTCATCCAAACCACGATGTTTTTCCTAAATGTAACCACCTGTTTTTGTTGTCTAAATATAAAAAGTTTTGCATGAATTCACAGTGTTAACCACGTGTGGAAGAGCGCCGGCGTTTGATGCCAATTTGACGTAGTGGCCAAACGCTGGTACTGCAGCTACCGGATCCGTCACCTGATGCCCTCGGACCCAAAAATACTTCTCCCCATAGAAAGAGATGGCTGTAAATCTGTGGATAATCACAACCTCTGCGAAATGACTCGTTTCACAATCAGGATTAGATCCGTTCAGTTTGAAAACATTTGGAAAGTCTAGAATTATTTAATCTCCATTCAAGTTAGCCGGAGCGCTAAACAGGAAGTAGCCGGTTCTGTCGGTGGAGGTCTCTGGTGGTCCTGCTCTGTGGGCCACACAACGCCGAAGTTCATCCGGTGATTTTTCGAGGTGGCAGTTGAGTTTTTTGTCTTCATGAGCAGCTTCCACATGAGCTCCGCCTCCAGCGCTGTATCCAGGTCTTATTATGTCCATGGTCCTGAAGAGTCCGTATGTGACGAGCTGTGAAGGAGAACGGGGAGTAAAGTGACACGCGAAAACCCTAAACTTTGTCACATGACACGTGAAACATGAAAAGTGGCGTGTTATTTATAAACTTTCCCATGTGATCACATTGAAAAACACGTGTTGTTTTCTGATCCTGACATGTATCCTCTTTCTTTCTTTTTTTCTTTCTTTCTTTCTTTCTTTCTTTCTGTCTTTCTTTCTTTCTTTCTGTCTTTCTTTCTTTCTGTCTTTCTTTCTTTCTGTCTTTCTTTCTGTCTTTCTTTCTTTCTTTCTTTCTGTCTGTCTTTCTCTTTCTTTCTTTTTCTTTCTTTCTTTCTTTCTGTCTTTCTTTCTTTCTGTCTTTCTTTCTTTCTTTCTTTCTTTCTTTCTGTCTTTCTTTCTTTGTCTGTCGTTCTTTCTGTCTTTCTTTCTTTCTGTCTTTCTTTCTGTCTTTCTTTCTTTCTTTCTTTCTTTCTTTCTGTCTTTCTTTCTCTCTTTCTGTCTTTCTTTCTTTCTTTGTCTGTCTTTCTTTCTGTCTTTCTGTCTTTCTGTCTTTCTTTCTTTCTTTCTTTCCGTCTTTCTAAGAATTTTGCCACATTTACAAATTCTTCAGATTGCCTGCTGTTTTTTTTGCAGTGTGTCCATTCACATGTCAACATGTCCATGCATGAGCTAATTGCTGATTTAGAGAATCTCATTAGTATCTGTTTGTGAGTTTTACTGTCATTAAAACAGTCAGAGGATCCAGCGGTCACATGATCAATCAAAAGCACTATCTGGGTCTTTTTTGACCTTATTCATAAAGTGACTTTGTGCTTACTGTACAGCAGTGAGTGGAGTGGATATTTTGCCTATTGTGCCTCCTGCGATTTGAAAATTGCAGTAGGCCATAATTGCGATTTTGATAACATTTTGATTAAATGCTCAGGCCTATGGGGAAATAACGTGTTTTGTTTGTTTCCATTTGTTTTACTGTGTATCTGCCCTCTCATTTCTCCTTTAATGATAGAGTGTCAGAGCAGGTATATGAGTCAGTGCAAGAGTAAATAGGACTTCTTAATTTGTGTCCATCACCCACTCTGTCTGCCTCTCTTTATCTCTCTGAATTCTGTAGGAGGCGTACATGCAGCAATTACTTTCCCTGTAAGGCTTTACACATCAAGTCTCAGTGATCACATTATGTTACTGATTAAACAAATGAAGGCACGCTGTTGCTTCTTTAAGTTCTTCATTAGTTTAATATCTTTGAGAAAAAAAAAAAGTCCACTTGTATTATCCAGCATTTGAATCAAAAATCTTGGAATTACAGGTAGAGGGCGAATGAATGAACCAGCAAATAGTCAATTCTATACAAGTCAGAAGTTAAAAATCACTTCAGATGCATCTTGAAAATCTTGACTTCCAGGATAATTAGTCCCCAATGAAAGCAGCTAACACAAATGTAATATAGTAGAGTAAAGCATGGCATTTAAGAAAAGTAATGCTTAGTGTGTAATGTATTTATATTTTCCGTGGACAGTCTAGACTGAATAACAGTAAGTCAGTCTACTGTCTGTCAGCGTCTGTCAACACCACGATGAGTATTTGGATGTCGCTCTTTAAGCCGTTTGAAACTGTATACAGCATGACACATTACCATGCAGACTCACACACACACACGAAAGGTTTGACCTCGTATTTTCAGCTCTTCTATTCTTGCAGGGTTATTTGGGACCCTGCAACATACACACACACACACACACACATACACACACTCACCCTGCTCACCACCACCACCAGCACAGCTGTGGTCAATTAGTTTTATAACCTTCTGACAGACAGGAAGCAGTGTGCACACGGATTAGACGTTTAAATACCATGTATCTATGTGTGTGTTTATTTGTAAATTTGTGTGTGTGTGTGTGTTTGGTATTAACAACTACACGTACAGGTCAAGCAAGGGGAATGTAGTACAACTAGTCTACTACTTTCGCAGCCTCATAATGTAAATAGTTTCAAGTTCTATAGATTTATATACACATATGTGCAAAACTAAACTGTCCATTAACTGTCTCATTCAGAATGAAAACAAAACATTATAAAAAAAACACCTCCCTCTGACATTGCCAGAAGTGCATCTTAAGTATGTTCACACAATTGACCTTATTCAGATATTTCATTGTGTTTGCAAGACGGTGATTAAACCCCAAACTGCCCGAATCCATCGTACGTCCCATTGGTTAATTTGCCAGAGTGTCTATTATGATTGTCATTATATTGACATTTAAGTCATTCAGATGATGGGTTTTATCCAGCGCTGCCCACAGTGCAGCACACTCTCAGACCAGCTGACTCCTCATGCACATTTGGGAAGAACCTTATTTCCAGTACGAAACCCCGCCACTTGTTTGAACGTCATCCTGACTCAGTTTTAAGTTCTTCTTACAGTGTTACCTTTGCATTCCACTGCTACACACTGTGAGGTAATGCTCTCATTAAATATAATAAGAGTTTGAGCCACGGGAGGCTTTTAAATATTCCCTGCATCAAAGCTCTTGTGATTAAACTCACCCTAAACCCTTTGTGTTAGTCCACATGTTTGTGTCATCCTCCGCCCTTCCCCTTGTTTGACTTTTTTTTTGTCATTTGAGGTGATGCATTGCGCTTAGCCCCTTGTGGTTTTGTTTTCTTCACCCACATGGTTTTTATTTCTTCCCGTTTTTTTTGAAAATAATTTGCAAATAAACTGCAGGCTTACACAAAGTTTGATCTTTTAATGAAGCGCACATTCGAAAAGAGCTGCATCATGACTGCGGCTCAGTATCCTGATGACGCTCTTTATATATTTGACCCTAAGTGTGATTGAGCTTTGAGAATCAATATGGCGCCCCCTCCTCGCTCGATCTGCACAGGTCTTTCTTATGTAATACCAGAGATCTGTTGTAATGCTTCCAGTACATGATTTCTATTTCCGTCCGCATCCCATAATGTGCCGCTCCGTCTCCTTGACGACATGCCCAATAATAGCAGCAGGAGAGGTTGTCATGGATATGGTAACCGTAGTGATGCTCCTCATCTGTCCTTGGTTACAGAGGAAAGAGGGGTAGGAACCAAAGTGCGAGAAAGTCTCTTCTCTCGGGGAGGAAATATCTGCTGCACTTTGGCTAGTTCCGTTGCATTTTTTTGGGGTAATAAATGGTAAAAACAGATGAAATTTTCTCAAGCTTGAGTGAAAAACTTCCCTCCTTGTGGCTGTTCTATTTCTCTTCTACTGTGTGTCTCTCTCTCTCCCCCCGAGCTCCTCCCCTTTCCCCTCCTTAATCACTTTCTCCCTCTTGCTCTCCCTTCATTCCTCCATCTAATCAGATCAATATGGATACTTTCAGATTGACTGAATAATGTTGTCATAAAAGCAATTAGCTAATCAATACACCTGATTAGACATTGACTGATGGAGAGGCAAGAACACACACACACACACTCATACACACAAACACACCTTTGACACTAAATCCCGTAAGTAATAATGAGGCTTAATAGGATTCACAGTGATTGAGGTTTGAGATTATGTCGGTGTGATGCTGCGTGTGTGCAGCTGCTTCTTCTGATTTCTACATTGTACTGCACGCATTTGTACAGTGTTTGCACGTCAGTCACGAACGTGTGTTTACCTGACTTTGTGGTTGTTCACGGTCGCTCATCTGTGTGTGATGAGGTGTGTGTGTGTGTGTGTGTGTGTGTATCAGCGGTAGGTGACAGGGTGTTTAGTGGTAGATGAATTAGCTGCTGGCTCTGCAGTAGGCGTGTGAAACAAGCACCTTTTAAGTCAATGAATCACCTTTTAGAGGGTAATGGACCCCATCACAACACTCGCAGATACCTCCTCTTCTCGCCGTCTGTATGTTTTTCTCTTTTTAGCTGCGACCGGCAGCTCTATAGCTCGCTCGGTCGGTCGGTCGGTCGGTCGGTCGGTCGGTCCATGTAAAAATGTCCCATCCTTTAGCGGCCACAGGAGGCTGTAGTTTGGCATGGAGGTCAAGTTTGTGTGTTTGTGTCTGAAGGTGTGTGTTCATGCTAATTGGCTAAAAGGGGGCATGGCGATGGGATCGCAATAAGGCGCATAACTTCCAAATGGATTCACAGACTAGCACACGATTTTGTGGATAGATTAATCATAAGCTAAAGGTCAGCTGATTAACTGTTCATGCCAGCTGACAAAAAGGGGGCGTGGCAGTGGGAGATGCCTATAATGTAATGTTTGGTATGTATGTGGTCGCAGCTAAAGCGAATTCACGCTTATCATCTAAACAATATAACTGGTCATTTGTTCAAATGCGTAAAAATGACCTGTGTTTGTGTTTTCCTGTGGCCCTGTGAGTAGGAGTACTTTATTTCCATAGCGACCACAGAAAGACCTAAAGAGGAGATCAGGGTGGTTATTTTGAGGTACAAAAATACACTGCTTTCTTTTAACTATGCAGGCGACGTTTTCCTACCAATAACCAAGTCGTTTTTAGTCACCGATGCTTAAGATTTACAGCTGATGCCATACGCTATCGATTCCTAATCGATTGCACTCCAAGGGATGTTTAGTGACTTGGGAATGTCCTTGGATCCATCCCTGCTTTGTGCTGTTTAATCACCTTGTCGTGGAGTTCCTTTGTCTTTATGGTGCAGGTTTTTTTTTTTTTACGATTCTGACTCACCAAAAGCTGCCTCCAGATACAGGTTTTTATACTACACACATACTACAGTCAGTTGAAAGCTGTTGCCTACACACAGTTGTTGACCATTTATCTAATTAAAAAAAACTTAATGCTTAACATGCGTCCAATTAAAGGTTGTGTGAATACCTATGCATACAAGTATTTTGTGTTTAAATTTGCAATTAATTTAGATCACTTTCTAGCCATCTGTTTTCACTTTGTGATTAAAGGGCCTTTATGTTGATCAATGTCAAACAAGGCCACATTAAATCTACTTTGATTTAATGTTGTAAAACAATAGAACACAAACACTTCCAACTGGGGGTGAATACCTTTTTATAGGCACTGTATTTTGTTGTTATGGTGGATTAAGATTATTGCCGCAATTTGACAATCTTGTTTGTTTTTTTTTACCTTTTTTTTATTTTATTTCTGGTGTTCTTTTGTTTGTCCACATTTCACCTCAGAACTGGCCTCTTGTGTTTTGCCTTTGGATCCAATATGTTGAATTTCATTGAATAAATAACCTCAGTTTACTGCCTTTATAAAGATCCCATTACGCATATATTGCTCCAAACATTGTCTGGTGTTTGTTCTTGAGTCTGCACATGTCCTCCCTCCTCTCCCGTCCTCTCCTCATCAGTTCTGCTGCAGAGGATCAAGTTAGCACGCTGGTCCTTCGGGTGCTATTCTGCTGGTCGCTAGGAGTGTCTATTTATAGACGCAGAGGAACGATCAGCATCTATCTGTACGTTCACTTATCTAAACAATGTTGGTCTGTGTTTGGCGACGGTGGTGCGCGACAGTGTGTGTGTGTGTGTGTGTGTGTGTGTACCTCTGAATAGTCACAGTGGAATGCAGCCACTCACGGTGCATCCAGATAAGGATGTAGATGCGTGTGTGTATATTTGCGCGTCTGGTCGTATATTTGGGTGTGTGATTATAGCTACAGTGGAATTTGATGCATTTATTAGTGCATTTACCGATGGGATGTGTGAGTGTGATATGATTCACTACTACTGTATCTTCTTAAACATTAGCAGGCCCCCTCTACTAGGCTGATATGCATCGCGACAGACACGTCGTCAATAAGAAAATGTGTCGATACAATGTTTGATAGTTTCTCTTGCATGCATTTAATGAAACCGTCAGCAAAACAGACGGCTGGACGGCATGTAAATAAACAGCCAGATGCACAGACCACCGTCTCCTCTCTCCTCAATTAAACTGACTTAGACGTCACACGTTACTTTTCTGCATAGTGCTTTATTAAAATGTCAGCAGGACGTTCAGGGTGACAGCAGAGTTCACATTACAGTAAACAAGTTCGCCCTCCGAGCTAACGTGTGCTACTAAGCTAACGGCGGATCGGAAACGTGCAACAACTTATTTGCCGCACAATATCAAATCAAATCAACTTTATTTATATCGCACTTTACACACAACAGGGTTGATCCAAAGTGCTTTTCATCACACAAATATACAAAAAAAACCCAAATATACATTGAAAGAGGACACATGCAAAACAATAATAACGACAGTTAAACAGAAGGAAGGCACAGGACAAATCAATGACATAAATAGTTGAGGACAGGGTGAGATAAACAGTTATATGATGAGTTTTTAGTCTGTTTTTGAAGATTTCAATAGAAGAGGAGAACCGAGAGCGTCCCACAGTTTTGGAGCAGAGACAGAGATCGACCGATCGCCAAAACGCTTTGTCTTTTGGATTTTGGGACAAACAGAAGTTTTGCGTTTGATGACCTTATATATCAAAGATAAACCACAGACTACATCGTATTGACGTGAGCTGTAAATTCACCATTTGCAAAGCAGAAGGCAGAAGAAAGCCGCCCCCCCCCGTCACACAGACTCACTCCGGGACGGGCTCTGCAGAGTGGTGTGTTTCAGGAGGTCTCGCTCTGCAGCTTAATTCCGGGGGACCGAAATGTCCCATTAAAAGTCATTATTATCGACTGATGCGAAACATTTTTATCACGATCATTTGTTCAGCTACATCGCCCAGCCCTACCCTCTGCACAGATGGGAGACTTTAAAAAAAAATCCCTCGCAAGTTTTCTGCAGCACAGCAAGTTCCAACCATGCCGGAGCCTGGGGAGTCATTATTTGGAAATTATAAATGCTGTTCCCCTTTTCAGCTCCCAGAGGAAACAAGGAATACCCCCAGTTGCCATTTCTGTTAGAGACATGGGTGCTTTCCAACTCCAAAGTTACAACTTCAGAGTGCTGTTTGGTTTCTGCTCTATTGGTTCCATATTTTGGAGCCATTTTGTACTAATTCCTCACTGCTGCAGGGCTCTACATTGAAACTTTTTTTATCTGAGTAGTTTCTCCGCTTTACCAGAATAATCTTTCTTTTTTTTTTTCCCCACCCTCTATTTTAATTCTCCTATTTTTTATGCAGTTTGAAAGTTTGTCACTTGTGCAATTTAAAATGGGAATCAGGAATAGCTCCATCAGCAGGGTTTAATTGAATAGATAAGCCTTGAATTGATTAGTGTTGGGCAAGTTGATTTTGTTTGTTTGCCATATTTCTGTTTTTCTCTGCTGGTGAAATGAGGTTGGCCTTATTCTAATTCATAAACTGATGGCCATAAAGCCACGGAGGAGATAATGGATAGTGGTTAGTATGTTACATGAGACATAAAGCCACTATTGCATCACTGTACAACAAAGCCGAACTAGTGTATTTATCGAGGTGATCACGCTAACGTGTATTACTCCGCACTTTTGCAGTTTTTATTTGTCTGTTTAAACTTCATAATAAGCGTTAAAAAGAGAGAAACTGCTCTTTTCTGTCGCTCCGTTTTGTTTGTCTGCCTCTTCGGAAGAACTTCATTGGCACGGCTGTTAAACAAACAATATGGCTAATGCGTGACATTCTGTTTAATGCGTTAGTGTTATCAGCGCGTAATTGTTTCGAATTGAAAACGCATAATAAGCAAAACATTGTGTTATTCGTTGTTGTCTCAGTCGGTGCCTCCCTCCCTCTTTCTCCGAGCCTTTATCTTCTTTTTCCCTCGCTCTTCTCCTCCACCTCTAATAAAAGTGAAAGATAAAGACTCTAAATGATGGCAGCTGTGGCACCACATTCATTACAACGCCATTTCCTCTTCCCTCTCCCCTCCTCTCCCTTACTTTTTAATAGTCCCATTTTGGTGATAAAGATAGGGAGATTTCACAGCCTCTCCCTCTTTCTTCTCTTTTCCTTCTTGCTTTCTTCACATCTCTCTCCAAGAAGAAAGAGAAATGTACTTTTTCTGCGTACATGCGTCTGCCAGTCTAAACTAAAAAAACCACACATCAGTATTTTTCAGGTTTTTGTGTGAAAACTCAATCTTAGGCATGAATATATATGAATATATGCGCATATCCCTGGAAATTGTCCCGTCTTACGCCCCCCTGTTTACTCCAAACCTGCATACCAGAACCCCTGTGATTTTTGAGGCTGTGTTTTGTAAGTATTTGCGTGTATTCGTGTGTTGGCAGGACACGTATAGGATCTGTGGATCTGCATGTGGATTTGTGTGCTGCTGCATTGGTAACAGGCGCTCGAGTATTTTGGCAAACAAGTCATGTTAAATCAGGTCAAATGAGCCTCGTGAAACAAAAATAAGGTTTCCGTAATGCGGACGCCGAGGAAAGAATGATCAACATTACATAACTGTCTGAAAGAGGCTCGTAATGCCGAGGTGAGTTTTTGATCGTCTGTATGAAGCTCCAGATGTGCCCGTGGTAAAAAAAAAAAAAGGCGAGCGAGACAGAGGCGGTGAGGGGAGAGAAAGAAGAGAAGAGAATGAGATAGAGCAGGATATTTTTACTGAGCTAAAAGTGTCCTCTGCCTCACATCGACCCACATTACAGCTCCCACGGAGCACATAGAGAGAAGGAGAGTAATGTCTCTGTCCATCACTGAATCTCAAAGTTCTCAGTGAAACCTTACCGCCGGGAGCGATGTCAGTCTTAATGTCCCCATTTCAGTTAGAAACATTCTCGTCATTGTTCGCTATTCTGGCAAATACAGTTGACTTAGGCTTAGCGCCTGTGTTCAAGACAGGTTGTCTGCCCAAACAGAAAGTCGTTTTATACTGGGCAGGGCTAAAAAAGAAGGAAAAAAAAAAACTCAGGAGGGAATACAGTGAGCAAAGCCCAGTTTAACACTTGTTTAACTGCATATGGCAGCTTACAGATGACATCATAGTAATATGATGTGTGGAGTGTTTCAGATCAGATTCACCCGCTGCAGTGGTGCGAGCGGGTCGCTGGCTAGTTCGCTAGCTTGTTAATTCCGTCATGCGTTCGCGCTTCACTGGTTACAGAAAATACAGCCGAGCAAAGTTGCCTCTCATCTGGTGACAGCAGCGTGCTTTCCTACGCTGTGACAAGAGTGTGTGGATGAAACGTTAAGTTGTTAAATGATGACGTTACTCATTTAGCGGCTGGCTAATTAGCAGCTAAACTAGCTCTGCGTTAGCATTGGAAAGTCACGTCGCCATTAGTCTGGCGTAGCCAGCCACACCGGAGTTCTCAGCTCAGAGCACGATGCATTACATTAATGCAATCATAATCATAATTATACTGTCATTGGCAA
>JAOVVB010233565.1:0-10131 GCA_028570985.1 Heterobranchus longifilis
TGGTCGGCTCGCAATCTAGTATCTGGTCTATTTTCTCCATGAGCCGCGAGTGAATCTTGCAAGAAAACACACTGATAATCTATTATAAATGATAAAGATATATGATATAAATGATCTGGCAGATCGAGATCGAGCAGACACAGGGTGGGCGCTGGGTTTTATTTCAATTTTAATTTTTTTTTTTAAAAAGCAAGCTATGGGGGGCGGTGGGCAAGTAATGTAATCGGTGTATGCCCCAACACAATGTAAAGTACTGACTACCACGGCAAGTCTACTGGAGGCCAGATGGGTGAAGAGTTAACTCACCCAAGGTAGAAACGATTATAGGAGAGGGTGACTGAGCAATGGCCTCTCACCAAAACAAAAATTACAGAAGGACATAGCCCTCTATCAGCAGACGCTGGATGAAAGAAAAGACTGGAGGCGATCAAACCAGGACAGTGGGTTGAGCCCCTTTTCCCCAGAACATCTGAATCCACCTATTACCTATATAATTTACACTTTAACACTGGAGATAAATGCTCAAAATAATCTTAAAACTACATTTTCATATATATTTTTTTCACTTTTAAAATTATGCTTACTAAAAGTGATACAAACAGCTCAACTTTTGAATAAATTGCCTCATTTCTGAATCTAAAAGCAATCATTTGTACTCTTTTTGTACACTTTTTTTTCTTTATACTTGTCCTTAGAAATATCACATATGGTGATGAGAGAAACTGAACAAAATTGACTGAACGATGACCTTTGACATACACAATTAGGTATTATTCAGCCTACTTCAAATAATTACACATAAAATGATCCATAACCTAATAGACTAAAAAACAACAACAAGTGGATAGATAGATACATGTATAGGTTTTTGTATCTTTCATTTCAAAATAAGGATTTGCAATGAACCTTCTGGCTCCATTTATATTGGGCATGAAACATTGACAACCTAAGATATAGATGGTATATACTGGGACTTTATCACCACTGCACCTTGAACTGCAATGAATGAAATCCCTCGGTTGTGGCTTGAGGGCCTGAAAAACAATCTGGACCTCAGAGGTGACAGCCCATGGATAAATAATGTAAATACTAAGAGACAACCTTTTATTGAAGTTTTTTGTGTGAGGGGACTATGAATGACTATAGTGAGCATCCCTGTGCCCTGGGATAAAATGCTGTCATTGCAGTGTATGAAGGGCCTCAAGTGACATTTGTCAGTGAGACTGACTAGCATTCCAAATTAAGCATATAACCTTTATGAAATGATAATCAATCATGCACCATCAAGCATCTCCAACACAAAACCAATAAACCACAACATAATACTGTGTAAATGAATGTTTTATTTGTTAAATCGAGGCATAATCGTCCCGGTTAGGTCAATTTGGTGTCCCATTGTTCTCTTTTTAAAGTTGCTGTGCACACGTCTGCAGAGTCCAGAGTCAATAAGTCTACCTACTGTTTGTGCAGCCCCTAAGGACATATTTCACATCATAATCGTAGCTCTCCTTCACACATGATCGAATGCTGGTCTGAATTGTTTCAGATTAGTCCGATAAAAGAGAAGAATTTCCTCACGTAACGTCTGCCCAACCTTAACTTTTGTTCAATGTAAATAAGTGTTTACAGATTAGATAGCAGTGATGGATAATGAGTATTTCACTTTGAAAAACATTAAGCACCCAGTTTCACAAAACTTATTTTCGGAGAATCACAAATATTGAAGTAAAAGCGACAAAACTTAAAACAATTGTGATTGTGATAGATGCTTGATTTCACAGTAAGTAACATCAGCTACCAAACTCTCTTTGTTTGAGGCCTGTGGGTGTCTATCGACTGCTTGTGGCTGACATTTTTAAGAGAGATTTATGAGAGAATAGTTACGCCCACAGCACAAATAGCTACTGTGGACACCAGCCACAAAGTTGGATGTTACTTAAACTCTTTTTTGATGAAGTCAGGGGAAAGTAGCCTATTTTGAGAGGAGAAATAAGTTGTTGCAACTAATATGAAAATATAAGAAAAACATGTGCTTTACAATAATATGTAATGTCAACATATGTTGCAGTGTGCAAAACAACATTTCTATTGATGAACCATTTTATATGTGGTTTGGATTAAGTGTCTTTATTGATTTAGTGTAAATATTACATTCACTTTAACCTAAAATGTTTAATTTCATTCAACCATTTTTTGAAGGTTGGATTATTTTAGGTTGTCTGAACTGAACTTTGAACTGCCAGTGAATGAAAATACATAGGTTCAACCATACATATAAATTAGAAAGTTTAGTTTAAATTAACTTAATTAAATTTAATTAAACTAATGACAGCATTGTTTTACTTTTTTCAGTGCAGGAAGTGAGGCTTTAGTCGGCACATAGTAAACCAGAATACCTTCAAAATGTATTAAAATGTACAGAAGACAACATGAAGTCATTATTGATTTACAATTTTTAAAAATATCCCAGTAGAATGAGGGTTAAGGAACAGTGGGTTAAAATCTGTTTTCATTCTTAAACTGATTTTGTCTTCCTTCCTGTTTGTTGTTGTGTCATTTCTTCGCTGCACAGAGATCAGCTGTCAGTCAAACATTACAGATGGTACTTTGACATCTTCTCATTAGTTTTTCTGTAAATGTTTACGTTTCTTTAGGTGTGCTCTAAATGTTGGGCGAATATTTGTATTGATGCATTTGCAGGTTGTTGTTTCTCTTCCACTTCATGTGTCTGAAGTCAGAAAGCACCAGACCTCCTTTATCCTAGATATTTTGTTTAAAAAATAAAGTAAATTTGTAAATAAATCTATGATTACGTTCATGTGCATTTGTTTATCATTGTTGTTATGATCATAATCAATAAGGAGATCATTCATGAGCTGAGATTCTGGTCAAACATATTGATCGTGTGGATTAATCATTGAACAAGAGTCATGTAACAGACTTTACTGATAGGTAATGAGGGTTTACATGATGAATAAACAAACATGAACAAAGTATTTTCTTCTTGTCTTTATTCCAGGGTATCATACAAAGCTGATGGAGAAAATGTGAAAGTGATATGAGAGAATAACTGAGGCAGTTTTCCTCCTGAAACAACACAAAATATTATTGTATGCAGCAGCATTGAGAACAAACCAGGAAAAACAGAACCAGTGTGTGGACAGGGGTGTCCCTCTGACAGTTCATATTTTAATTAGTATATTATTATTATTATTTATTTATTTTATTTGAATTTTTTTACTGATTCCAACCTCTTAAATGTGAGGATTTGATGTCTTTTTTTCTCCTTTATTCACTAATTAGTGCAAACACATGTAAATGATAACCTATATGGATATACTAACAAATGTTATTGATGTACAAAATATAACAGGACACATAAGGGGACAGCATGTGAAAAAATAAATGTATATATAAAATACAATTATATATATATTTTAAATATAAAAGTTATATATATATATAAAATATATTCAAAAATATAAAATTATATATACATTTTTAAATATGAAAATAATACATACAAAAAATATATATGTATATATAAAATACAATATGTATATATTTATTTTTATTAATATTTTTTTCTGCTTGTTTTTTTTAACCTTAACCTTAACCTTTTTTTTTAACCTTAACCTATCTGATGCATATCTACCATGTTTCTAAGCTGAAGTGACGAAAATAAAAAAATAAACCCCTCAAAAGCTAGCGCTACCGCTTCCGGTTACAGACTCCATATCCCAGAATCCTTCGCGCCTTTTTTCCCTCCCCTCCCCTATATTCCATTTCCGGTTCCGGCCATCGTGTCCGAGCAGACGAAAGGGAAACAGATGATTCGTCTGCTGCGTTGAGGTTGAAACCTGCCGACTGAAACCTTCTTTGGGCTGATTTATAAAAAATAAAAAAAACCCGAAGGACTGAGTTTAAAAGGTAAGAACCATAATGGAGACTTTTAAAAACCGTGTTTAGTACACGTCTTCAAGCTAGCTAGCTAACGCTAGCTTAGTTTTTACCTTAACTGCTGGTAAACACCTCTGCTTTATTGTGGCATCCTGCACCGTGATTAGCTCTTTCCTTTTATTTAATCATCTTGTGTTTGTTATTTGCCTGTACGCGGAGATTAGCAGCTATTAGCTTGTATGCTAAAGAATCCACACTGCTGCTGCTACTGTTGTTGTTGTTGTTGTTGGCCTCCCTGTTTTTCCTGCACTTTGCGTTTCCTGCTGCAGTTTTTAATAAATCAGTAATTTCAAGTTGCCAAAGTGATGCCTCGTCCAGTGTAGCTTTAATTTGTAGCTAGCACACCCAAACTGACCTTAGCATCAACATTTGGTGAACAAACAGTACTGAATTTCAGTACAAATTTGTGGTACTTTATTTGACTGTTTCCATTTTATTTATATTTCAGAGGCTAATACTGCACTTTTTACCCCATTACATTTATTTTTTCAGCTTTAGATTCTTAATAGAAATTACAAAAGATAAATCACCTAATTAATTATGATGTATTATAGGTCAAACCACTGGTTCCCAACCTGGGGGTCCCGGCCCCTGCTAGGGGACGACAGAGCTTCACAGGGGGACGGTGTAAAGGGTGTAATGTCTTGTACACACCGAATGAATACAAATAATTTACTCGCAAATTTGAATGCTGGAATATTTTGATGTCACTATAATAGACGTGAATCAATAGCTGTAATCAATTAACAGACAAATATTTCCACAAGTTACCAGATAATCTGACCTCTTCACTCAATTTCGCATCTTTACATTGACTTTATATGTAATTCAGTAATTCATTGGTGCAAATTAATGTATATAAATATATATATATATATATATATATATATATATATATATGTGTGTATATATATATCCCGGAAATTAGTTTTCATTTCTGCACTTCCTGTCCCCTCGTCTGGAAGTCAGTGTGTTTTTTTAATGTGTTTTTGTTTAGACGTCTGAAATGAGATCTGTGGTTAACACAAGCGTCATAGATTTTAACGTTTTGTTCTATGATATAAAATACGTCGGTAAATACAAAATCACTAAATAATTACTAAAAATACGAAAAGAAACAAAATAAATTCTTAGTCGACTACCGGTTTTGTGGGCTAATCAATTAGTTGATTTAATCAACATTTTTTAAAACTTGAGTTTCTCCATCGCTTTAAATCTCGTGTTTACCAGAGATATGCTCATAAGTTTCTTGGAAATAAGTCATTAAAAAAAAGCATAAAAATTACTAATTGATGAAGAGGCAGCAGCCCTAGTTTAGTATTTCAAGTACAGAATTATTTCTGGGATGTTGATCTGTGTGTGTGTGTTTATCAACTTGGGGAGTTCCTCTTTCTTTTTAAGTCGCCAAAAATAAAATCAGTTAACACTGCTTTAAGAAACCATATCTAATCAAATTTGATGCTATTTTAATTATGTTTTTATGAGGAATGAGCTGGTCGTCATTAGTGATGTTAGGAACTGATAGTCACATTTCTGTGTCGCAGTAATACCCACAAATATGCTTTGATCTTAAATAATCACATGGTTTAAAGAGCTCTTTCTGCACGACTGCATTCATCTGCAGATGGACGATTACACCAGAGAAACGTTTTCACAAATGTTTCAGTGTTTCAAATGTTTCACTTTAGTACCGATTAATCTGCCTCGGCCGATTATCTCAGATCACAAGGCCGATTAAAGTGCAGATTATTACAACAATCTTTCTGGAAAAATTGTGATTTTTTTCTTGAAACATAACACATTTTTTTCTCAAAACATTACAATTCTTTCCTTGAAACATTACAACATTTTTTTTCTGGAAAAATTACGATTTTTTCCTCAAAACATTACAACATTTTTTTCTGGAAAAATTACGACTTTTTTTCTCAAAACATTGCGACTTTTTTCTCGAAACAGTATGACGTTTTTCTCGAAATATAATGCATTTTTTTCTCGAAACACCATGGCTCTTTTCTTGAAACATTACAAAAAAAATTTTCTGGAAAAGGTACAACTTTTTTTCTCGAAACATTGCGACTTTTTTCTCAGATTTTTTTTTTTTCTCGAAACATTATGACTCTTTTCTCGAAAAACATTATGTTTTTTTCCTCGAAAAATGTATTCCTGACATTTTATTGAATATATCAAACATTGCACTGAACACAAAAGCCACAATTTAAAAGAAAAATGATGATAGTTACATTTTAAAGAGCAGTTTTTTACCGACACTCTCTGTCAACGAACTCAAAAAAATCCCTGCATGTCTTTCACAATATGTCGCAGTCTTTCGCAATGTGTTTATTACGAAAGTTGATATTGCGATGACGATAAAAACTAATTATATATTGTGCAGCCCTAACAGGTAGGCCCAACGTTAATTTAATTTACCACAGCCACGTATGGTGCTGGAAAAGTGTGAAAATTAACATTGAAAAGTGCTTGAATTTTGACTTTGAAAAAAGTGTAAGAACCCAGAAAGACTTTTATAAAAACCCTGTCAAAAAAGACAAAGCAGGTAAAAACATAAAGTTTTGTGAAGCTGTAAAAGTTCTGTGTCACGTGAAGAGGAAGCTGCTGGGGGTTTGAACTTTCAGGGGAACTTCCAGTTTATGATTTGACTCGTGGGAGTTACAGTAAGTTAGTTAATTCTCTTCCTTTATTGATATGAAATTGCTCACTGTTTTCCAGTAAACCTCAGGATCATTTACAAATCATTTACAAAATACAGCTCCAAGCTCAGGTGTTAAATTGTGATAATCTGTGTGCTATTCAAGCTGGAAATTTACCTTTAAAAAAAAAAAATTAACTGCTTTCTAACAGAGGTTTTGCAATGAATTTAATGTTGTGTAATGCTGCTGCATTTTGTGGATTTAAAAAAAGTCGTAATGTTTCGAGAAAAAAGTAAAAAATGTTTTAAGAAAAATGTCGTAGAAAAAAAGAAAAAAAGTTTAATGTTTTGTGAAAAAATGTTGTAATGTTTCGAGAAAAAAAGTCGTAATGTTTTGAGAAAAAAGTCGTAATGCTTTGTGAAAAATGTCTTAATTTTTCGAGAAAAAAGTTAAAATGTTTTGAGAAAAATAGGCGCACGGTTTCGAGATAAAAGTCGTAATATTCCAAGAAAAAACGTCCCAACAAATCAAAATGTAAGGTAAAGTGATTTGAGTGTATTTTTAAGAGTTTTAAACATATTTCCTTGATTATCGGGATAATATGGTGAATGGCAGTGAGTTTATCAGACATTGATTTAACTGGTAACATGAAGAAATGATCAGTGCATCTTTAAAGTGGATTTTTTTAACCTTCCTGCAGATGCAGCGATGAAGCCGACCTCCACAGAGTGAGTCCACACCTCCACTAAACCGCCCTGCTCCGATGCCCCGCCTCCTCTGACTCCGCCCGAGCCGGGGGGGGGGAGTCGCGACGGGGGGGATGGACAGCCGCTGCAGCAGCAGCGCCGACTCGCGGCTGACCGCCCGGGGGGTGACGTCTATCAACGCCACGCCCGTCTGCGCCAGGGTGGAGTCGTACGAAGCCGGAGAGAAGAAGAGCATCTCGGACGTGAGGAGGACCTTCTGCCTCTTCGTGACCTTTGACCTCCTGTTCATCACCTTGCTCTGGATCATAGAGCTCAATGTAAGACACGTCTGTGTTTCTCTGTCCTCACGTATGTTTATTATTTTTGCACACACATAAAAATGCACAAAAATCCAGGAAATGAAATGTCACAGGAGATGTTTATACAAGGGACCTCCCCTCAACTAAAGGACAAGAATTCATAAACTAATAATAATAAAACATTTTTAAAAAAGATCCAAAAACAAAAAGACTAAGCTAACACAAATTTAGAAAATACTACAAAAAACAACAACAACAGGATGCTCACAAAATGAGCAGTAACATTTTTTAAAAAATACAATAAATGCAAAAAAAAAAAAGGGAAATGTATTATTATTATTTATTTATTAAGTTAAAGGTTTACTATGCAGGATTTTCCTGTTTTTTTAACAATTATTTATTTGTTTCTGAGCAGTACATAGCAAGAGTCAGTGGTCGACCGATGTGTGTTTTTCAACGGCCGATACCGATATTAGAGCAGGACGGCCGATTTATAATGCCGATTTTGTTTTTGTGGTTGTTTTTTTTTGCATCTGACAAAATAGGCGACAACAATTTAAAATTGCTGTATATTTTATACAGTTGATGCTCAATAAAAGTGTAAAAAAAAACATTACGACTTTTTTAAAGAAACAAATATTAGTATTGCATCACAGATAGGACGTGACGATATTCACGATAATGGAAATTCACCACGATCAGCTTATTGTTGATGTTTTTTTTATTGTGATCCATGATAAAATCGATTATCGTCCCATCCCTATCTGTGAGTCACAGCCAGATACAGTTATATAAGTGTGTGTGTGTGTGTGTGTCACTTTGTTGAAAATGGAGCATTCTGGGAATGTGTGTAAAAATCACTTCCTCATTGAGGGTTTTATAACCTCGACTCATTTCTCCGGCAGCACCTGACCCCCGACAAAAACATGTGACCATAAAGTCATTACGGTGCGTACAGTTGTAGATTAATTACTTTTATATGAGGAAACGATCTGATAAAGTGCTACAGAAAATACAAAAACTCACGAAAATCCGTGTATGGTTTGTTCTTTGATTATTCCGTTTTAAAACCGAATAAAGAAAACGAAAATACAGGGTCGTTTTTTTTTTATTACCTCACAATTTTATGAGAAAAAAGTTGTAATGTTTCGGAAAAAAACCCCACAATTTTATGAGAAAAAACTTGTAATGTTTTGGAAAAAAACCTCACAATTTTATGAGAAAAAAGTCGTAATGATTCGGAAGAAAAACCTCACAATTTTTTGAGAAAAAAAACCTTAATGTTTTGGAAAAAAACCTCACAATTTTATGAGAAAAAAAACCTTAATGTTTTGGAAAAAAACCTCACAATTTTATGAGAAAAAAAACCTTAATGTTTTGGGAAAAAAACCTCACAATTTTATGAGAAAAAAATCGCAATGTTTTGAGAAAAAACCCCCACAATTTTATGAGAAAAAAATCGTAATGTTTTGGGGAAAAAAACTCACAATTTTATGAGAAAAAGTCGTAATGTTTCGGAAGAAAAATAATGATGCAAAAAATCTAATTAAAAAATCGCAAATCATATCGCAAATGCAAAATCGGTCACAATAATCGCAATTCAATTGTTTTTTTTCCAGTCACTGTGTTTTTAGTTTTCAGACATACAGTGCACATACACAACAAGGATAATTCAGCAACAGTAAAGTAAACAAAACAAGCAAACAACAACAATAAAACAACAAAGAAAAGCAAATAGACAAACCAAAAGAAAACGTTTTTGCATGTACAAAGCAAAGCTCAATTTCAAGAATTTCAAAGCTGTTTGTCCGAGATATGTTGTCATAGTAACTCTGCTGATATTCATAACAATTTGTTCTCTCTGCGACTGTAAACCTGTTTAACTGGAACTCAAATGTGTGCTCAGATTTTCCTGCTCTTTTGGACATTTTCCTTCCTTCCTCTCTAACTGTGAGCAGTGTGCTTGTTGCATAGATCTGACTGATATCAGATATTAGGGCTGTCAAAACTGGCCAAAAATAACGTTTGATTATTCCTTTAAACAAAAACAAACACACAGAATATCCATTTTGTGCATTACGTCCATAAAAGGACAAATCAATACAACGAGAGACATAACTACTTATATCTTATATAGGTGCTTGTTTTGCAAAAAAGTAGGAATGTTTACAGAAAAAAGGTGTAAAATTTTGAGAAAAAAATCGTAATGTTTTGAGAAAAAAATCATAATTTTTCTGGAAAAATGTCGTAATGTTTCGGGGAAAAAGTCGTAATATTTCGGGAAAAAAGTCGTAATGTTTTGAGAAAAAAATCGTAATGTTTCGGGAAAAATGTCGTAATGTCTCTGGAAAAACGTCGTAATGTTTTGAGAAAAAAGTCGTAATGTTTCGGAAAAAAAGTCGTAATGTTTCGGAAAAAAAGTCGTAATGTTTTGAGAAAAAAGTCGTAATGTTTTGAGAAAAAAGTCGTAATGTTTCGGAAAAAAAGTTGGAATGTTTCGGAAAAAAAGTCGTAATG
>JAOVVB010233566.1:0-10131 GCA_028570985.1 Heterobranchus longifilis
ATTTATATATATATACATATATATATATATATATATATATATATATAAGTCAGCTTTTGTTATACAGGACAGAACAGAATGGTAAAATATTTACTTGGAGAATTAACAATACAACAAACAATGTACTGGTGTGAAGGGTCTACTCTATAGGAAGTGAAGGTTTTTGTTCATCTGAAAAAAGTTTTAAAATCATCTGAATACATTCGCTTAATTTAGTTAATAACATTTAATTTTTAATGTGTATAAATCTACAGACCATAATAAAAAACTAGATGTCTTTATGGTACCAAAAGATTAGTCTTGTCATGCTGCACACACCTCAGTGTGACAAAGTCTGATCTTACCTGAGATGCTTCTGTTCTCCTCTCGGACGATCAGCTGCACTTTATTATTACTTTCTTTCGGTGGTCTTGAGCCCATGAATAAACTGGCCCAGTAAATTCCACTGTCATTTAGTCTCAGATTTGGAATGTATAAAAACACAGACATATTTTCAGTGTAGACTTGAAAATTGCCTTCTCTTGAAGAACATTTGCCATGTGAATACCCAGCAATCTTTGTGTGGTTTCTTTTATAAACTGAAACAATGTTTGTGACAGTGACGTTAAATGCGAATTGAAGGGTGACGTTGGTGCCGAGGATCCCAGTGACCTCTGCTTGGCTGGGGCCTGTATGGAGACAAAACAAGGGATAAGAGATTGTAATAACTACTCTGCCCATATGAAAGCAAAACACAGTAACTACAAAACCGGGCTAAAAAAAAACTAACAGTAGCCTAACTGTACTCTGTTAATCTGTGGCTCTACAACCCCTCACTTACTGCACTACCTGCCACAGAGAAACGTTATTTCGAGTGAAAGCTATAACTGGCTAAAGCAAAAACTAAATTATTGGTTTCTGTAGTTGAAAAATATCCCATGAACAACATCTTTATAATTCAGTTTGTTATCCCACATATCTAAATGAGGAAGTAGCTATATGTTAAATTCAATCATAATGAAACTCCCAAACTAATGGAACTAACGTTAGCTTAGAGTAACCTCGATGCCATGGGCTTTGGTGTGATTAAACTACCTCATATTTTAAATGTATTAAATGTAGCAACAGCATTAATTATATGTAGGCTTTTTCAGTATAGTAACCTGGATATAAAGGACCTACAGATCCCTAGATACATTTAATGGACAAGAAAGCTGAAAGAATGCATTTTGTTGGTAGGCTAAGGCTTGCATCCTTTGAAGTATATTAGGCCTATGTAACTTCTAGGCCTATGCCAATGATTTGTTTTTTTGGGGGGGCAAACAGCCTAAAAGAAGCAAGATTAAGGCATCACATAATTTATATCTGTTCACAATTTATTGTTCAGCTTGAGAACTTTTTTTTAATCTATTGATTGTATTGTTCCCATTTTAATGTGCTCAGTGTGCAGTGGGGGAAACAACAACAGACACCAAACTATGAACAAATCACCTCAGAAACACAGTTACCGGGGGAAACAATCGTGGCACACCAAAACTGTGTGCGGTATCATTATAGCTGCCACATTTTCCATGCCCATCATTCGACGGAAACGGCTGTCTGTGTTTTTATGGAAAGAGTCAAATGCTTGCTGGACGAGAGCGCTTGTGTTGGAGCTGTTTTTCTGGATCTAAAGAGGGCATTTGACACCGTCGACCACTGTATCCTTTTGTCTAAATTAACTGATTTCAACTTTTCTGATCAAACCATACAGTGGTTCAAATCATACTTATCCAACAGAAATCAACGTGTTGTGGTTGATGGTGTCAAATCCCCCTAACTTGAGTGTCCTGTGGGGGTCCCGCAAGGGTCAATTCTTGGACCAATATTATTCTCTCTGTTCATAAATGATTTACCTAATGCATGTATGAACGTCAACACCCAAATGTACACAGATGATGCTGTTATCTTTACTCAAAAAATGTCCAGGAAGCGTCCCTAACCCTGACATCTGCGATGATCCTTGTACAGGACTGGCTCACTAAATCTTGCCTCTCACTGAACACCAGAAAAACAGTCTGCATGACGTTCTCTAAGTAACCGCTGGCACTGACTCTAATGTCTTCGTTGGAGGGGAGGAGCTTAGTTTTGTGAATGAGTTTAAATACCTCAGGGTTATACTAGACTCCACTTTATCATTCAAGAGTCACGTTAAAAAAGTGTCAACTGTTACATTTCATTTGTATAATTTCAGACAAATCAGGACGTCTCTGACAGAAAGTGCTGCCCTAATGTTTTTACACTCTATGATATTCTCGCATATTGACTACTGTCTAATCAGTCGGTCACTCACGGGAGCAACAGCACTGAAACCCATTGAGTCGTTTTTTTAAAAAAGCATTGAAAGTACTAGACACCACCACTGTACATAAATATATGCTAGCCTTGTGCAATATACTTCAGCACTTTACAGTAAATAATGAGCAATAGCTCTAGCACTTTAAATCATGTGCAATATACACCAGCACTTTACAATAAATTATGTGCTATAACACCTGCACTTTAGCGCCGGTCACTTTAACACTTAGCACTTTAACGGTCACTTAATCCTGGTTTGTCTTAGCAACATTCGTATAACCACTTATTGCACTGTTGTATGTGTGTCTTTGTCAGCTTATAAATGTTACTACTAAGCCTCTATATGTTTTGTTGTTGTTGTGTAATTTATGTACATCTGTTTGCTGTCTAACATCCACCTGCCAAGGGACTAAAGATGGAAATTAGCCTACAGCTAAAATATAGCATATTTACATGTAAATGTTTATTAATATGCCCTGTCACTTTTTAAATAAATAAATTGAAATTGAAATTGAACATCTAGCAGGTGAAACCCCACAATATCAAGCACTAAAAGAAGACAGCTTACCGTTGAATACCATGTGAGCTGTGACGATCAAAACTAACCCGAGAGGCTTTAAGACGATGTTGTCCACCATGATAGAAGAACTGTGTTGCTTGCAGGCCCAGCAGAGTGGCCCTTGAGTCTTACTGATTTATATGAAGTGCCTTGGTGTGTTGAATCCTTTGGTATATTTAGCAGTAGCAGTTTGTGTGCCTGAGAGGAGGAAACTGTAGACAGGAACTTACAAACTCTACTTATCTACCGACACAGCATCACAAGCACCTCCCGTAACGGAAGTCTGAAAAGAGGCTCATGGACATGTGGTGCAGACTGTGAGGAACAGCTGAGGAGGCTGTTACTCACATAAAATGTGTGGAAAATTCAGGAAGAGCAAATAGTTTCCTTCGTGTTTTAAGGGACATTTTTACCCACAAACAATTACAGATCACTGTACAGTAATTGGGACAAGTCAGGTTTCACTTTATCATCCAAAAAGGAAAATACTCAAAGACAATAAAACATTAAATAAAACTTGTATGCTTTTAAAAAAAAGTGAACAGCAACTTGTCTTCCATGAAACAATGTCCCTGTTACTTTAGATAATCCACAGACATCACTGATGTCAGTTTTTAAATTGAAACCAAAGAAATTGTTACAATGGAAAGTGTTGACACTAAGCTTTCATTCAACCCCCCCAACCCAGTCGGCAGAATAAAATGTTGGCATACGTTTCTGAAAACCACGGCTTCTACCGCTGATCTGCTATCCCCCCCAAAAAAGGGTCTATGTGGGTCTCAGAGGGTTAAAAATACCTTGTTTCCTACTTTAAAAAAATGTTTTCTTTTACAAAGTTTAGACTGTTAATATTACCTACAGATATTGATATGCTCATGGCTACACCAGCAAAAATCTGCAACAACAACAACAACACACACACACACACACACACACACACACACACACAGCAACATTAACCACAGCAGAGGAAGTTGGGGGCTTTGAAGTCATAATTTGCCGACTTTAAGACAAAAAAAGAAGCATGCATCACGGGGGGATTTTGTTTGGTTTCAGTGGTTGATAGAGTTGGTCATTTCCTTGCAGCTCCTGTTCTCACTCTTCCCACAGTATTGCCACTGCAAACCACTGCACAGGAAGACCCCGTGGCCTAAACCACCAAAGCTGATGACTCGGCTGTAAGGGGCACAGACTTTTAGATGATGTAATGCACCTTCTGTCAGTCACAGCCATGTACATTAGGAGGGCTTCTTCAGCTCTCGGGTAAAATCTCTAAACAGCTGAATGTGTTTTCAAATGCAGCCCACACTTATCTGTCTAAAAAGCTACAAATAAATTGATTTGATTCATTTTTGTATTAAAAAAAAAAATGGCAGGGTAAAAGGTTTTGCTTACCTGAGATGAGATGCTCACTTAATAAGTTGTAGTTGCAGAAAGTGTCTGTTAACCAGCTGACTGTTAAACTGTAATATTTTGACAACATGTAAGGAGTGGGACCAGAGTGGCTATAGTAGGAGGAGGCACACTTTGTCCAAGTATAATAAAAGGTGGTTTATTTACAAAATTTAAAAAAATTACCATCAGCTGCACACACACTGACAATACAATACAATACAATACAATACCTACACACACACACACACACACACACACACCCACACACACACACACACACACACACACACACACACACACCCCCACACACACACACACACACACACACACAGCCATCCATTTTGTAACAGCCAAAAGCAAGTGCTTATATAGACCCTTCCATCAACAGGAGTCGAGGCTGTACCACACTAAAGGTAAATCAAATACATCTCCTGAAAACCATGCAGGTAAATTAAAATGTTATTAATTTGTACAAATCTTAAGTAGAAACACTTTCACATATTACAAAATAACATAAATTTACAAACAGATATAAACAGATCACAGCATAACATAAATAGTTTACTAAATCTAATTTATCCCCCCATACTTGGTTTAACCCAGTGACATCACTGATGATGTCACCCAGTCTATAAATACAGGAAGTGGTTGACTCCTCCTGTTGTCTCTGGAGCACATAGCGAGTATGTGAGTAACGAAGAAAATGTTTGGAATGCAAAACTGAACCAATAAGCACTAACTAAACTTAATACTGGTCCGTGTTTAACTTTAAGTAGAAATGTTAATGGTAAATGAACTGTACCCAAACATAATACAACTTAAACAAGCATGATTAAATTACTTAGCAATGAACAATGGTGAAAAAATGGTGTGCTCTCACCTGCTTTAAAAACACAGATACAGGGTACCTGCAAGGTCTTAAAAGTATTAAAAATGCATTGAATTTAATATTTTCAAAATAAGGCCTTAAAAGTATTGTATTTCTTTTACAAAGGATTTCCTTGTCCTTTCAGAGGATTAAATAAATACCATAACATCATAAATAAATGACGTTATCCATACTTTGCCAGTATGGCTGTGAAGTTGGCATTAAATTTCATCCTAAGTGGTATTAAGAAGGTCTTAAAAAGTCTGACATTTAACCTGGAGAAACCTGGGGGTACCCTGAAGTACAAGAACGCCTTGCTGTCTAGACCAGTCGTTATTGAGCAAGAAATTAGGCGTGGGTAGTTAACCTCTGTGACAAAGAAGGCTGCATTTCCTGTTGCTGCTTCACAATAAAAGCAGGGCTTTTGAGATTAAGCAGCATCAACAGGAAAACTTTGATTTTTTCCCCACATTGTGACGCTTTGAAAAGGTTTGCTTTGCAATTAATCAGGCAATTTTGTTTTGTGAGTTATAATTGCTGCATCACTGATGTTTTGTGCCACCCCCCACCCCACCCCCATTTGTTTGTTACGGTTAAATAGCCACATTTCTAAAAATCACCACATGCTTCTCAAGCAACTCATGCAATTCATATCTTGCTTTTAGTTTCTTGATGTGTTATTGTCCCCAGTCTCTCAAGACTATTATGGTGGATGTAACATAGGACTAATTTCACTGCATTTGCTGCAATATGGTCTGCACCTGTTTTAAAGCTGAAATTTCATGAAGTCATTTATGACTAAATGTATTCAATACAAACTTAAAGTTGCTGTATCAGGATTTTAAAACAGATAAACTGATGCTCTAAATTTGCTTTATAATGACTCATATATACTTTTTTTTTTATATTGAGGTCAAAGTGTAGTTTAACTGTTTTGTTGTGCTGCAAAAGGTCACATGGGCTATAAGATTCCTACATCTGTCAACATGTGTCCATTAGGGGACAATATGTCTGTTTGTCTGTTTTCTGTCTGCACACATTATAGTTAATTAGGAGTCTACATTTCTGACAAGAGATACAAAATACTATAGATTTAGATACTGATGCACTGTTATTATTGTATTTCTGCGCCACCTTGTGGACTGAATAGTAAGATGCAAATCACTTGCAACGCCCCAGACACGTGAGCACACACACCTCCTTTTTTTCTCTCTCACACTCACAGACTCATACACAGACATACATACACATTATTGCCACTTGCTTCCCCTGTGATGTTATTTCCTCATTTCCTGCATCACATTTTCTTGAAATCATTTCCCTTGTGCATCTCTTACACCATGTTATGTGCTTTCATCACCTCTGTTTCTACTATCCAGCAACAACAATATAACCTTTTGGTGATAATCATTGAGTTGCATTACTGTGATGAATGTTTTTCTCTTGTTGCTGCTTAATTAGTCTGGCTGGGTACATAAGCAGTGTCGGCATAAAACCTTATACTTACGCCAGGAGGAGACCCCGGCCCGGAGGAAATCCCTCCTTCCTTCCGTGTGGTTCTCAAAGTCCGCCGCCCAAGATGATTGTGATTGGTTTAAAGAAATATAAACAGGCCAGGGAGTTGTTTCCACTATACCAGAGTGAAAGCTACTCAATCCAGACCTACACCCCAGCGGGGACACAGTGGTGTGGAGACAGGTCTGGCTATGTGAGACTACTGCTTAATTGACAATAACTGTTAAAATTATTTTGCTTGTCATCATAAGTTTTCTAATTATTTGATTTGTTGTTAAAAAGGGTGTATGTGAACATTCTTTTCAACATCTTATCAGGGCCGTTTCTAGGTTTTTGGGGGCCCTATGCAGAACGTTGTTTGGGGGCCCCTATTTTGTGAAAATATTGTGGAGGGATTCTAAATCCTCTTAGGTGGTGTGGGGGCATGCATCTAACATTTAAATACATCAGATTCAATTTAAGATGAAAGGAGGCTAGATCTGTGAAAAAATCTTAACATCTTTTTTTCTCTTAAATTCAAATCAAACCTCTCAAGTTGACCTCAGTAATTTAAACCGAAAGAAAATCATAATAAATGGGAAACAAAAAAGACCCAAAATGGCAGCTTGGTGGCTTCGGGGGGCCCTATGCAACCGCATAGTCTGCATATAGCACAAAACCACCCTGCATCTTATAATTCTGCCATTGTATCCTGATGCAGCATCCATTTGTAAACTCACTCTACAGTATATTTGCAGGAAATACACAACAGATTCGGTTTCAGTGGTTTTGTAACAGAGTCAGTGAAGAAATAAATGAAGGCCTCTGGATAAGTGCTTCCAGTGGCTCAGCTGAAGGCTGGAGTCATTATTATGTCATCAGGGGAAGCATCTTCTGTGTGTATATCTGGCATTGCTGAGACATTTACTCATGTGGAGGCCCCGCTTTTCAAACCGGATCCACCAGTTGTATAGCAGATAAATGGCTGCTACAGAGCAGCGGAAACAACATACTTTCAGGTGAGAGGGTTGACTGTGGAAGAAAAAAAGGCAACACTTTACAATAAGTTACACAACATTTTGCGTAGTTACCACAGAATGAATGAGGACGCAACTCTGAACCAGCTGCTGAGCGGCCAAGCGATTCTGATGTTGTCACACAACTTGATTGCGCTGATATGAGTGCTTATCATCCTGATACATATGGGTCAGTAGGGGCATGCTGGCCCTGCTAGAATGGGCTGACAGCCTACTGTATTGACGGTTATTATGACGAGCAACGGCGGAGGCCAGATGACGACGTATAAAGAGAGTCCAGACTCTGCACATGGAGGTGGGACTTTGATGCGGGAGACCGGAGATCGTGTCCCGGTGGAAACAACATTTTAACATCCAAACCATGATGTTTTTTTTCTAACCCTACCGACTGGAAGCCACGGAAATGTAGATGTTTTTTTGTAAACATACTGACGTGTGTTCGGTGCCTAAACCTAAGAGCGGCACAAAACTAGTAAGGACCTATTAATTATTTATTACTAATTACTTAAACATTAGTTACTGTTTTTGTGCCCCCCCCCCACCCCCAAGTAAAGTGATACATAACACTGAGTATTTACCAAGTAGCCTAGTCCCTCATTAATTCATCATTATCTTACCTTACTTACCCTTTCTGTGCCCCTTGTGCTGTTACTTATCATTATCTACTATAGTCCTCTGTTATAGGAATTGTTAGGTACATACTTGATTGATGAATGATTCATCAATTATCAAGTCGTTCGTGGTTCATTCCTCACTTGTTTCTCAATCAACTAATCATTAGCTACTCTATAACATTTGATTAGGAGTTACTCTTTAACTAGTCTTGTGTAGCCAGACCTATCTCCTGTGTCCACGCTTGGGGTGTAGGTCTGGATTGAATGTCTTTCACTCTGCTATAGTGGAAACAACTCCCTGGCCTGTTTATATTTCTTTAAACCAATCACAATCTACGCTCCGGCTGCAGCGACGGGACTTTGAGAACCACACGAAGGGGAGGAGAGACTCCCGGCAGAAGTATAAGGCTTTATGCCGACACTGCTTACGTACCCAGCCAGACTACCATGACACTTCCCCAGTTGATTACTTACATTAATGCAATTATATTTTGTATAACAAGGTTCCTGAAATTTTATGTTTTTTGTGATCAAGTGTTTTATGTTTAAATTAAGCATTATCTAATGATAACTTTTGGTGAATTTAGGAGAAATCTACAGACACAAATAGACAAAGTGTAGTAAAAAAAAAAACACCTTTGGATGTTTTCTTTCCACTAGTTTGTTATGGAAGTAAAATAGCCCAAAATCTGATGATGTATCGCCTGTAGTGTCTCCCTTTAACCCCACCATCTGTCAAACAGACGTCCTACTGTTGTCCGCTCTTTCATCGAAACAATCCACAGTCGCCTCAGCGCCCGTATGCCGAGAGTTGAAACATCAACATTGCCTCTGGAGGGGACACAGGGGGAAACATTGCTGGTGGAGACCGTAGGATCAGGGTAAATATTATTGTGATTCACAACACTCAAAGCAACCCACAGGACTGAGGGAGCAGCGGTTCATTTCTGCCCTGCAGAGGATTTGTCAGAGGTGACCTGATGGATGTGTTTCTGTTTATATCCTGATGTCATTTGTTGCAGTTTGGGGACTGGACAGAGGCTGGATCACACAGTTTACAGTCAAGGTGAAATGTCTGCTCGACCGGTGAGGGACGGAGGGAAAACTGAAGAGGTAACTGTAAAGAGCCTACAGCTGTCCTCCACTAAAGACATCTGCAGTCGACTAATCGATTAGTTGACTTAATGGACAGATCTGAGGAGTTTCTCCACAAAAAATCATGCAAAAATCACCACTTTAGATCTTGTGTTTACCAGAGATGTGCTCATAGGTTTCTTGGAAATAAATGACTAATCGACGAAATAAATCTAAGACCAAAACGACAGATTAGTTGACTAATCGGCTAAGAGAGGGCAGCCCTAGAAATGATTAGTTGATTGATTTTTCATGTAAAATGGATGGTTCCAGTTTCTCAAATGACAGAATAGTTTGCCTTTCTGTCTCTGTTTGTAGAAAAAAGAATATCTTTGTTTGTGTTTTTATTGTTTCTTAGACAAAATAAAACATTTCATGACTTCAACTTGGGCTCTAGAAGATTTTTCTCAGTTTTCTGATGTTCTACAGACCAAATGATTAAATGAAAAAGCACCACTTTAAACTTGAAATGTGCTCATAAGTTTCTATCGTCTAATCGTCTAAGAGCCCTACAAGAGTCATAACACGGTTTGTCTCTGTAAATTGGCCTGTCACAATAATTACTATATCAACTACAATAAATGTACATAACCTCAATCATTTTTGCTGACCTCGATATCGGCCGTTGTGTTTACATGCGTGTTAGTTTACATAAGAATGTCCCAACATTTTAGCCAACATGATGCCAGAATAAACAGCAGGGTTTTCTCTATA
>JAOVVB010233567.1:0-10131 GCA_028570985.1 Heterobranchus longifilis
ATGCAGATAAAAGCTCAACACACTGATTATAAATTAGAAAATAAGGCATATAGTATAACGATGCTCCTCGCAATAAAAAAACAGATAATAAAGTACTCAGTTCTGCCTTTCTGCTCTTTCAGTATGCTGCTAAAATACAACAGCTTGTTGAATTTATATTTCCAATATTATTTTATTGAACTGAACACAAAAGGCACCATAAAAAGAATGATATTTACAATTTAAAGTGCCGTTTTCTACTAATACTTTCTTTTAACTAACTAAAAACATCACTGAGTGTTTTATTGCGCAACTTGATATGGCAATGATGATAAAAAAAACATATTGTGCAGCCCTAATATAAAATAAAAACCAATAAATAGAAGAAAAGAAGAGAGGATAAAAGTAAGATTAAATAACATTTCTCTCCTATTCGGGTGGGGGGGTTTGAAAGCTGTTAAAATAATCTAATCAAGCGCAGCCATTTCTTACAGAAAGAAAACACCGGATCCTTGAGCCAAACAGGAGGAGGAGCAGGGGATTTCCATCCCTGCAACATCCTGCGACAAGCTAATAGAGATGCACACGCCACTACAGCAGTCTGTTTGGCAGTCAGAGTAGTGACAAACAAAGGTGCAGGGTTGCAAAATCAATTTCTAGAATTTCTGACAAGACGAGACGTTCTTTAGTTTGGGACAAATATAGAACACAAGAGCTCGATCTGCAGGGGTGCTGCTGCAGCGATTGGATTGGATCTCCAGACACTTGTCCCAACGAAATTTGGGGCGCTGCATGTGGAAAAGATGGAAAAAGTGGGTTTGGATGTACTTGGAAATATCGAAAAAAAAATGATCAATTCCAGAGGTTTACGTGATCCTGTTTAAATCGATCTAAAATCAGAACCATAATAGCGAGAGCATTCATTCTTTTTGCTGCAGAAAGCCACGCCTTCTGTCTATCGAGCCAGCGCGTTGTCTGCTGCTGATGATGTCATCGTAATGCGTGACGTGCGGTGGCGCCAGAGGAGGAGAGCAGGTCAGAGAGGAATGTCAGAAATAGTCAGTAGTTTTGAGAATAGTTTTTTGTGTATTTTATAGTGTATTCTCCAAGAAATTACATCACAATAAGCAAAAATATGGGGAAATATTTCTATTACAGATGAAATCATCAAAACGCCTCAGCACTCTGCTCATAAAAATGAGCATATCTCAAAAACAAGAACAGGAGCATTACTTTTTAGCTGAGGTTGTGCAGATTTTAGGGATAGAAGCATTTGAAGAAAAACTCCAAGAAATTAGGCAATTTCTATTGTAGAGTTCAAAGGGTTAAGTTTTGTTTGAATTCACAAAGTTAACACGTGTTTAAAACTGTGACCGCAGCGAAGCGTGATAGTTTGACATGTAAAAGTGACGTCAGCAGCGTCCGTATGTGACGAATCGGGAACGAGAACGGGGCTTTAAATGACGCGTGACGAGCCTAACATGCGTTACACAACAGGCGAAAAGTGGTGTGCTATGTGCTTTCCCATGAAAGTAGTGTGGATGCAATTTAAGGGCAAATACTCCTCAAACAAAAAAACAAAAACACCAACCTCTTGTGTGGACGCAGAGAGGAATTCTCCAGTTAAATCCAAAGGATAGAAGAGTCTCCGGTCTGCTCCTCACAGCCTGCAGAGAGAGCAGCAACCATGAGTCCACATCACAAATATCTCCAGAGAGCAACACTTGAGTCACAGCTGGCTCCCAAACTTAAATGAGCATCTTTTTCTCTCTTCTTGCTCGTTGGTATTTTCCATCTAAACCTGAGACGGACGAGCAGCTGCACCTGGAGAAAACTTTAAAACTGTTTCACATGTTCATAAAAACAACAGACGCTGATGTCTGCGTCCCTCATCTGACATTACGTGAGTCCCGGTGGGAAAGTTGCGTAACATTTAGCACAACAAAACACACTGTGGGTTTTATATAATCCAGCCAAGTCACTAAGAGGGATATAATAAGTCATAAGCTGTGTGCAAGGTGTTTCAAAGTACCACATCCCAGTTTCCCAGAAAGAAACTCTTAGTCGACTAACACTCATATGATTTTGTCGACTAATCGATTAGTTGATTTAATCGTTTTTCCACAAAGAATCATGCAAAAGCACCACTTTAAATCTTGTGTTTACCAGAAATGTGCTCATAAGGAAAATAAGTAATTCAGCATGAAAAAAGCATTAAAAAATTGGTAATCGACCAACGAAATCGACCAAAACTATTTCTCACATCCTAATTTTAACTCTGAAATCAACACAGATATTAAAATATGAGTTCAACTGATTCCTACCTTTAAGCACAAACCGATTTAGCTGTTTGCATTTACTCATTCCAACTTGTATAAACTCAAAAGGCTATGTGCATGTTTCCAAACATTTTGACCAAGAAGTGAAAATACAACGTGATGACCAGTCACTGTATCTCATCTCTTAATCAAATTCATTTACTAGATCAATGTTTCCCAACCTTTTTCATTAAGAGACCTCTTTTCTATTACTGTATAAAGACTAAAGCTGCAGATATTATTTGTTTTTAACTACGCATCCAGAACGGACAAAATCCAAGAATTTGTCCAAGAACGGACAAAACGGACACAGGATGTGCAAAGCATCATGCGTTCGCGTATCCTGCGTCCGTTTTGTCCGTTCTTTGTGCACGTACTCAGAAATTAACACAACGCAATGTACATCAGCAAGTATATCGCCGGCTTCAGTGACATATTTTATGGATATTTCATATTATATTGAATGCAGAACAATAACAGCACAGAACAACTGATAAACTGAACAATTAACTCAAATAGTAAACGCAATAACTGCAGGACGTTTGTGTAAAATGAGTGATTTGGATGAATTTTGAGCCGATGATTTCCTGTGAATATTAAAGTTATTAGGAACTTTTAAATAAATACAATACAAATATAGTTGAATAATAATCCCAAAACAACAAAAATAACAATTTAATTTAGCTTTATTCACAAAAACAAATAAAATACTGAGATACAGGCCAACTGTACTGTAATATATCTTTTTAAAAGTTGTTGTGTTACACCCCTTAAAATCAAGAAGGCCTCGTGACCCCCTCGTGAAGTTGTGGCGACCCCTAATAGGGGTCGGGACCCCCAGGTTGGGAACCACTGCACTAGATGATGGTCTAAACAACAGTATCAATACATCCATGACGCAATCCGTCCTTCCGCTGACAACAACAGATTCATGTTACTCTGCGCTCCACATACTAATGGCACACATACGTCAGGCTGCAGATAATTAACTAATGGCCGACTCTCTTCCCTTTTTTTCTTCTCGGCACTGTTGAGGCTTTTTAATGGATCGTGTCCGGAGAGAGTGCAGCACTCAGCTCGGGTTAACTGTCAGGTCAATAAGCCTGACTTCAACAGTCACAACATTAACAGGATTGCAGAGCTTTCCACTAACGGTTCACAAAATCACGACCGTCTGATGAAAGGAGCAGACGAGACGATGATGACTGCCGGCTGTTCGTCAAACACAGAAAGTCGGAACGGAAGCTAAAAGGTGACGTGACGGTGAAGGACACTGTTTCTGTGATAACGCCTCAGGGCACTTTTTCCAACGGTGGTGCTTCTAAAAAAAAAACAAACACACGCACATATATATGAATCCATCTAGAAGTTCCCCTCCCAGCCTGTTCCCAGCTCACCTCCAGCTGCTGCTGCTGTTTTCTGACAGGTTGCGTCTAGATTCATTAATTTGCAGGGTGTTACCATGATATGGTGCTTCCTTAGCAAAAAAAACGAATTTAATTACATTTCAATTTAAATTAATTTAATTCCAGCCACTGACCAGGCAAGGTCCTGTCAAGGACCTGTCTGGGGCCCAGCACTGAGGCCTGGGAAAATCTAGGTGGCTTCATCTGTATATGGACGGATGGGTTACGATACCTGGTTAATTCCAAGTTAAAATAAATCAGATTTATACGCTCTGTGGCCAACAAATCACCTTATTGAATATTTCCTTCACGATACATAACATAGATCTCTTTTGACACTAGAGGCATCTGCAAAAAAAAAAAAGTGATGAGTCCATATACTGCATGAAATGGAAATGGAGGAAAGTGACGACATAACAGGGTTGGATGAACCTGCACGCAGCAGGGATCATCAGAAATGTTAAACTCATATTGGATGTGATCAAATGAAGAAAAGCTTGACAGATTTGACCAGGGTGGAGGCGATTTGATTTTGGACGGGTGAGAAAATGCGCCTGTGTGAGGTTGCTATTTCAACTCCAGTATGTACATGGATGCACCGCTGGCGTCAGGCTACTACCGTTAGCTAGATAGCTAACCCTTGTTTTTCCTGATTTGATGGATTGGAACCACCGTAAACAGCACCAATCACAGGCATTTATTTGTGCTGCGTTAGTAGTAGCTGCCTCCAGCTGCCTGCCCTCCATCTGGGAAGCACACTGACATGTGACGTCATATGCAAAGAAGCTACACTTAACTCACTGGACCACCTGAAACGTTCCCAAGTGCAGATACACTGACCAAAGTCAACAACGGCAGAATGATTGTGGGAAGATACTCACGACGAGTCCCCTTGCTTAAATATTTACCTTCCATGCATCACGTTTAAGTGGCATTTTTGATAACTTGAGAACGATGAGTGCGCCACCTGCAGCCTACTGCCGGTGTTACACCATATTCTGTGACCCGTCAGATTCTGTGACCTGTAGCAGTGCAACAATGATTTCACCTTCGGTGCATCGTGCAAGCAGAAAGATCTACTTAGTTCGTTATAATGATAGAATATATTTCCACTGTGTTGTTTTTACTTGCTGCAGCACAGCCCTGCAGCGACGAGCAAAATCCCCATCGCAGCAAAAGGAAAAATGAGCAGTGACAAAATACGTAATGAAATAAAAACAGCACATATTTGTTTAACTAAGCGATGTCTTAATTCTCCACCAAACGAACGACCTAAAAAGATTCAATCTGGGATTCAAATTTGATAAAACGCTATTGAACCCACACACCTCACACCTGAAACACACACACCGTCCAAACACTGGTGTTAAAAAAAAAAAAAGAAGAAAAAAAAGGCCCCCGAGGTCTGTCGAAAAACACAGACTTTGTTTTTATGTAAAGTGATACTCTGATAAGGAACTATAACATAATCAAATAAGGTATAATCAACATTGGCATCAGGTTTATGAACAGCGGAAAAACAAGCAGTGATTTTGCCACAAAAACTCTGGAATAAGCTTGAAATAACAACCCGATATTCCCACAGAAGCTTCACTGGGATCACAGCACTAATAAACAGCATACCATCCATCCAGCATGGCCTCTAAATCATTTAATTATATTTTTATACTCTCGTATTTTTTACTCATTCAGCTGGGAAGATACAGAAACCTATAAGACGTGACACTGACGGCACATTCGCTGTGATTTGTTTGCAAGTCATTTTTTTATGAGTTACATCTCGTCAGTTTACACACTCTTCACTTTTTTTCTCACGCTGAGATCTGATAAAGGAGGATGAAAACAGGAACCTCAATTTCACAGATAAGTTCCCTGAAATTCGTGGAGATAAAGACAGGAACAACACTGCTGTAACTTGTGAATGACAGAAAATACAATAACCGGCGTACTGTATGTTTTGTCCTCAGGAGAACCTCAGCACTGTAAATTCTTGTCAGGCATTTTCCAATTACAGAAGTGAATACACAAACGGAAGGGATTACAATCCAGCTGCTATTCTGGCCTTTTAAAGTGGTGCCAAAAAAATGCTCCAAACATGCATTAAATGTGGGAGTAGCTCTTAAAGTAGCTGAGCTGTTGCTATTATGTCCGTATGTTTCTCTGCAGCCATGTGCACCACAAAGGGGTCTTTCTTACAGGATTTAAAGGCTCGGGGAATACGTGGGTTGTCAACATTTAAAGGAGAAATGTTATTGTAACTTTCTGATATTTTATAGACCAAACAATAAATTAAGAAAATAATAGCATGGCAGATTAATCTATGATGAAAATAATCGTTTTAAATGATAGTTGCAGCCCTACTTCTGCCAGTGCGCACGGGACGATATGAAAAGTTCATGTCACAGTTATCCTGGCCAAAATAATTGCGATACACAATATTATCGCGATAATGAATGAAATATGCTTAAAACGGCACTAAAACACACTATAATCACTTTACCTTACATTTTGATTTGTTATGACTTTTTTCTCGAAACATTCCGACTTTTTTTCTCAAAACATTCCGACTTTTTTCCTCAAAACATTCAGACTTTTTTTCCTCAAAACATTACGACTTTTTTCTCAAAACATGCCTTTTTTTTTCTCAAAACATTATGCCTTTTTTTCTCTAAACATTCCGACTTTTTTTCTCAAAACATTATGACTTTTTTCTCAAAACATTATGACTTTTTTTTCTTAATTTTTGTCAGTCTTTTGACTTTTACAGATGTGTTTTCTATCATAGTACAAAACGTTAAACGCCCCGAAGCTTGTGTTAACCACAGACCTTATTTCAGACGTCTAAACAAAAACACATTCATAAAACACATTGACTTGCCAAAATGCAAACTCATTTCTGGGATTTGGAACTTCAAACTAGGCGGCCTATGTTGGACATTTGTAACTTTAATAGTTTAAAGGTACAGTGTGTAGTTTTTAGCGGCATCTAGTGGTGAGGTTCTAGATTGAAACTGATTGAAACTATCCCGCTCACGCCTCCTTTTCAGAGAAATGCACAAGCTACGGTGGCCTCCAGGGACAAGAAGCAAAGTGAACAGTTTTTGGTTGCAAACTTCTCACCAACTACTCAAAAACAAAATGTTGCAAAAACACTCTCTTTGATGTTCGATTCTAACAACTCATAATAAAATTATATGCAAATTATTACTTGATTTTTTTTTTTTATTGCAATTTTTTTTAAATAATTATAGTGTGTGGGACGAAACCGGAGCAACCCGGAGAAAACCCAATATGCCACTGCTGTCTGTCACTATCATCTGATGAAAACTGTTGATTGTTGGTACTCTGCTACACCAAGCCTGTGTAGAATTTTTTTTTTCATTCTGACTTCAGCTTAATAAAATTAGATATAAATTATTTTTTTCATTTCTTTTTTTCATTTTTTTTTTCATAATAGAATATGTGGGAGGAAACCGGAGAAACCCGGAGAAAACCCATTAAGACAATGCAAATACAGCTGCATTTTATTCTAAGACCCTGTCAAACAAGGCTCGAATAATTTCTTCATGTGCTCGTCTACAACTCTCCCCAGATCAGCAGAGAGGGTGGAGCAACGACTAGGACATCTCAGCAGGGGGACTGGCCAAGGAAAAAATAGATCTCAAGAATCTCCAAAATTTCATTATAATGTCGTAAATAATTTCAAACACAGCAAAACCTATAGGCAAAATCAGACCAAATATGATTATAGCTAGTATCACCAACACAACAATAAAGGTTCCTATTAATAACATGGACAAAAGACGCATGATTTTCATTCGTCCATACTGAAACAAATCTCTGATTATTCTGCCTGCCCTGGACAGAAGAGCTCTGATTGTTTGTGCCATGGATGAAGAAGCTGTGATTCTTGGTCGTGCTCTGGACAGAAAAGATGTGATTCTTGTCCATGCCCTGGATAAAGAAGCTCTGATTCTTGGTCCTGCTCTGGACAGAAAAGATGTGATTCTTGTCCATGCCATGGATAAAGTAGCTCTGATTCTTGGTCGTGCTCTGAACAGAAAAGATGGGATCCTTGGTCGTACTCTGGACAAAGAAGCTCTGATTCTTGGTCGTGCTCTGGACAAAAGAGCTGCGATTCTTGCTTGGTCTGTGGAAAGAACTCCTACAATTCCTTCTGACCCTCCATTAACAGGCTGTGGTGGCTCTGGGTCAACTGTTTCGAGATTTCCATGGGATCTCTGTGGGCAAGGACTACACAGTGAAACAGACAAGAAATGACCGACAGGAGAAAAGTAACGCCTCTCGTTCCCAGGCTGACCCCTGAGGGTCACAGAGCGGCTTTGCTCAGTTTCAATATGAGCAGGTTCTGCTGTGTTAACCGTAAGCATAAGGCTCTCACTGCCAGAATGACACCTGTGAATCACAGAGCGGCTGCACACAGAGCTGTTATACTGCTCTGGTTTGCTTTGCTCGGTTTCCTTATTCAGACAGTCCAGGCCAGTGGAATACAGCAACTTGATGTTGTTGTAGCTTCTGATTGGTGAGCCTGTTTGGGCTGGTGGTGCTACACCTGCCTCTGGAGGTGATCCATTGAACACAGGCTCTGCCCGGTTAACCGTAGTGGATGAATTGGGATGTTTAAATCCCAGATGAGACCTGACGAAATTAATAAGTGAGAAGAACGGCATGTCGACGGATGAAGATCGTTGAATGGAGAAGATACAGTATTTCTTATGATCAAGTTAAACGTGGAATTAATGAGGCCCGTCTCTCTTCCATCCATCTTATAAATCTTATACAAAGCTTTGATGTAGGCAGATCAAAGGATAGCTAGGCCACGTCAGCGTTATAGAACGGAGATGGCAGTTGGGATGACGTCAGAAAGGGTTGTCATAGAAATACAATGCATTAATTGACCCTTCGCTAAACCACGCCCTCGAACGCAGACTGGCCAATCACAGCGCAGCATTTGCCCGCTCCGACAGTAATGCAACTGTAACAGAGGATATCGGCCGCATTAAGTACTGAAAGGGAAATTGTTGTCCTCACCGTCGTGGAGTACTGGTGGTTCTGCGTTGTAATGTTTCTGTTGTGTCCACCCGCTGATTCCTCCGTTTAAAAGAAACTCTTCCGTCTTGCCTTGTGTGTTGCGTCACTCGTTCGGGCATTTCCGTTCGCGCTCGGCCGTTTCCGCGAGTGATGTTACGTGATGTGCCGAGGCTTCGGGGCGTGTGTCGAGAAATTCCGCGAAGCGCGCATCGAGGCTTGCAGTGTTTGACGCCGATGACTTCATTGATGACTAACGAAGACCTCTGGTCTAGAAAGTGGTTCACATCTCCGCGCGACACATGGGATCCCCCTCAAAATGTTCGTTAGTGATTGTGTTAGGTGAGTTGTGGCAATGTTCCTCAATAAAAATCATAATTTTCCTAGTTTCACAGCAATTTTCTGCCCTCTGCCTGGTTAAAATACTGCCACGTTCATGTTTTAGAACAGTAATATTGCCCCTCCTGTCATTATTCTAGCCTATTATGATTCAATTACTGATCAAATGCTTGATTAACACACATTTGATGCATTACTCACAAGACAGTTTATATAACATGAACATTTTTTTATTTTCATTGTTGACCGTCATCTGCCTGTTATACACTCAATTCAATACGCTTTATTGGCGTGCCATTTCACGTGTTGCCATAGCAATATACACAATTATAAAAGATTTTTAAAAATCAATTTTTACACGTAAAATACAGTATTAACAACACCATTGTATAACAGAACAAAATAATATGTACAAGTAAAAGAGATGGTGGTAATCATAAGATATAACACTCTGACCAGCAGGTGGTTTTGTGAGCACATGAAGCCCTGATGAAGCCTCCAGTAATGAACCCTTTGCTGGAAAGCTTCAACGCTTCATGAAGCTTCATCTCGCCATCACTACTTTCCGCCTCACGGTTTTTGATTTTTCGCGCGAAGAAGCCGAAGGAAGCTGGAATACGATGCCAACGGCTCTCAAATATACGTATATTCACTGATATTTCACACACTAAAACACACTATAATCACTTTACCTTACATTTTGATTTGTTATGACTTTTTTCTCAAAACATTATGACTTTTTTCTTAAAACATTACGACTTTTTTTCCTCAAAACATTACGACTTTTTTTCCTCAAAACATTATGCCTTTTTTTCTCAAAACATTCCGACTTTTTTTCTCAAAACATTGACTTTTTTCTCAAGACATTGACTTTTTTTCCTCAAAACATTATGCCTTTTTTCTCGAAACATTCCGAATTTTTTTTCTCAAAACATTCCGACTTTTTTCTCAAAACATTCAGACTTTTTTTCTCAAAACATTATGCCTTTTTTTCCTCAAAACATTATGCCTTTTTTTATCAAAACATTCTGACTTTTTTC